>JAYMTF010000357.1:0-38573 GCA_036897485.1 Pelargonium nanum
GAGTAATACTACAAAATTTTAGCACTTCTAATTGAAAAAAATTGTGCCTACACTTAAACTAGGAGCTGGCTCCGCCACTGCTACATCATAAACCCAAACACACCTTCAACTGTTAAATTTCATAAAGCACGAAGCAAGAAGCAAACGTTGAACAAGAACAAGAACAGAATTGAATAATGTCATCGGAGAATTGGGTTACCTGCGAGCAGGGTCCCGATTTCGGAGCCATCACCTTCGTGATCACCTTCGTTATTCGCTTTTCTGTTTGATCGATATTGAGCGTCGACGATCTTCGTTATTTGCTTTTCTGTTCGATCGATGTTTAGCGTCGACGATGCGCAGGGGCGTTTATATAGAGTTGCTTAGTAAATGCATGCCGCCAATCACTTTTTTTCTTTCTTTCTTTTTTCTATTTTCAATGTGTTAATATATTAGAACATATTGTAACACTAATTTTAATCATACTGCAACACTAGTATAGTATAACACAATACCATTTCTTTTCATATTAATTGATTCATACAATTTTTAAATGGATTGAATGGTCGACTTGAATCCATCCCGATTATTAAATAGATTAAATTACTCTATACATACACAATTTATTTACGATCGGTGAGCAAATGTGTTTGTGATCGATCGATGCTTCAACGTCTTAAAAATGACTTGATTGAGTATATATGACAACGATTTGGTAAAAATCAAGTAGAAGATTAATTTTGTCAAGTATATATGGCAACGATTTAGTGAAAATCAACAATTTGGTTCATTTTCGGTTGAATCTCATTTCATTAACTATAAAATGTGGAAATCTGTGTAGTATCACATACATATCATACCATTTTGTAAAATACAAATTCATGTCATAGAACTATAATAACAACCACATAAATATACAAATATGTAAGTGGATGATAAATTAGAACTAATTATCATCAATTAGAGCAATTCTTTGAAATAATTGGTAATTTACAATATTTATAGACGACATTTATCAATTTCACATATGATATATGGTACGTGATACACAAAAAATTGTTGTGGAACATAAGGACTCGTTAAAACTAAAGAAAGATACACAATTGTACAAATTAACTGCATAACAAAATTGTATGGATAAAATTTTGATAGTTGTAATGAAAATAATTATCATGTTTACAATGTGTAACAAAATGAGATGACTATCTAGAGATTATCCAGAGATATGTGACCATCATTTTGAAAGTTGGAAACATTATGAGGCAATTTTACTCGGGTGGACGGATTTGATCTAGGTCAAGAATTTGTAACCCGTGGCCCAACCGTTAGGCCAACGGTTTGGGTTGAGTGACACCGTCTATTAGACGGGTTGGTGTTGGGTGGGCAAATTGTTGTATGGGTGCAGGTTGGATTGACGGATTGGCGGTGCGAGTTAACAAATTGAACACCTATAGGCATAGCCATTAAAGCTTGTACCTCCCGGGCATTGCCACCGCCTTCAATATATTATGTGTCATGTCTCATGTATTGATACATCACTTTGTAAGGAATAGTTTTTCAAGTCATGACTCATTAATCCAAAAGCTTTGCAATTTACACTAACACGTGACGTCACCATTTCTTGTTCTTCACACACTCTCTGGCTCGCGTGACGTCACAATTTCTTCTTCTTCTTCACACCCTCTCTGGCTCTACGGTTCGATCTGACCTGCTGCAACAATGGAGCTCTTCTACATTCTGGTATTCGGAGGCCTCTCGGCGGTGGTGGTGATCTTGGAGTTTAGCAAATCTAGCAAAGATCGCATCTCCACGTCCCCTACTTTCAATTCCTTCAAGAACAACTACCTCTTCGTCTACTCTCTCATGATGGGTAAACCTATGATCTGCCATTTTATTCTCTATCTCACCTGCGTTTCTTTGAAATTCACGTTTTTTAGGTTAGAGTAATGCGATGCTTTCCTGTTATGTTGGTTATTTGGATCAGCCGATTGAGGTCAATGCTGTTTTGTGAATTTTGATCTAGGGTTTTCGCTTCTTCCTTCAAATTTTATGTTGCGGTATTGAGTTGGGAGTGGTTTAGGTTTCTTGCGAAAATTGGAGCTCAATGAGTTCATGTGTTGAATTCATATTTCGGTTTCTTGTATTTGCTTGCAATTAGTCTAGAAGGTGCATTGCTGTAACCGGCATGATGCTTGCTCCTACTGTTTCAGTTTGTTTTGCTGTAACCGGCATGTCTTTTGCACAACATATAATGTATAATGATCTCTTAAAAAAATATTACATAATGATTCAATTCCTGTCTTAATTTTGGTGAGTTCTCAATTGTATTACAGTCTGTTCAAACATTGCATAATGGTTCACTCCCAGTATTAATTGTTGTGAGTGCTCAACTGGTAGAATGTGAAGGCAAGTTTCTTCGGAAATTTTTATGTATTTTGCCAACCTGATGGAATATATTTTGGCTACAGCTGGGGATTGGTTGCAGGGTCCGTATGTTTACTATCTATACAGTACGTATGGGTATGGAAAGGGGGAGATTGGGCAACTCTTCATTGCTGGTTTTGGGTCCTCCATGTTATTTGGGACAATTGTTGGATCTCTAGCAGACAAACAGTAAGATTTCCTTGAGTTTACTCTGTTATTTTAATTGAACTGTATACGTAGATTAAATGTACAGTATGAATGCTAAAAAAGTTATATGTCAAATTCAGGGGCCGGAAGCGAGCCTGCGTTACTTACTGCATAACTTACATACTCAGCTGTGCCACCAAGCATTCTCCTGAGTACAAAGTCTTAATGCTTGGACGTGTGTTGGGAGGCATTGCCACTTCTCTACTCTTTTCAGCCTTTGAATCTTGGCTTGTTGCAGAACACAATAAGGTTTGTCATTTTTCTTTAGTAGTGAATTGCAATTTTGTAATTCCATATTCATGGAAAGTTTCATGTTGAAAGTAGGGATTTCTTAATCGAATTCAATCCTGTATTTAAGAGGTTGCACTTAAAGTTCCTCCGGCAATTTCTGTCAGAAATTCCAGATTGTGAAATGGAACTCACTATTTAATGGGTCGTGGAACCATTATCATGTACTATCATATTTTGGATGATTATTTTTTTAAGAACGTTGGCTTTGTTTAATTGGTTTTTCCTTGAGTGAAGAATTATTTGTCGTTATTGGATTGTCTTAAGCTTCTTGACCATCTGATTGATGGCTTTTGGTTTATGGTTTTTCTTCTCTTCTGTTTTGCAGAGGGGTTTTGATCAACAATGGCTGTCACTGACATTCTCTAAGGCTATATTTCTTGGAAATGGTTTAGTTGCCATTTTATCTGGGCTATTTGGGAATCTACTTGTAGATAATTTGGCATTGGGCCCTGTTGCTCCATTCGATGCTGCTGCATGCTTTCTTGCGATTGGCATGGCAGTAATATTGTCATCATGGGGTGAAAACTTTGGAGACCCTTCAGATAACAAGAACTTGCTTACCCAATTCAAGGCGGCTGCTGTTGCTATTGCTTCTGGTGATTCCCAAACTTTATTTCTTTATGATCTTTCATTGAATCTATGGCAAACCATAACTCTCCCCCTTCTATATTCTGTGACATTCTTTTAACTCTGAGTTCCTTGTGGGATCAGATGAAAAAATTGCATTGTTGGGTGCCATTCAATCCTTATTTGAAGGTTCAATGTACACATTTGTTTTCCTTTGGACCCCTGCTCTGAGCCCAAATGATGAGGATATTCCACATGGGTTCATATTTGCAACATTCATGCTAGCGTCCATGTTGGGAAGCTCCATCGCATCTCGACTCTTGGCTCACTCATCACCGAGAGTTGAGAGCTACATGCAGATTGTCTTCGGAGTTTCTGCAGCATCGCTTTTGCTTCCCATCTTAACAAATGTATGTTGTAAATTATGATTCTTCAATATTTACCCCCCCTTGCATGAAAGTACTTTCTTTATAATGGAAACTATAGTGGCTGTTACTGTTAGAAACTGATATGATTTCAGAACAGTTCTTGGTTATTTCTGATCCGGGCGTGAAAGGAGGAAGCATCTCATTTGGAGGATGTCTTCAGCTTCTTGGCTTCTGCACATTTGAGGCGTGTGTGGGGATATTTTGGCCTTCTATCATGAAGATGAGATCACAATACATTCCAGAGGAGGCCAGAAGTACCATTATGAACTTCTTCCGCATTCCACTAAACATTTTTGTGTGTGTTGTTTTGTACAATGTGAGTTTGTCAGTTCCTTGACTTTTTATTTGTAATCTTTTCAATGACTTTAGGAGTCATTACCTTATACTTGGCTTGTGCTTTGGTTTTTCAAGGTTAACGCATTTCCCATCACCATTATGTTCGGCATGTGTTCAATTTTCCTATGTGTGGCATCACTATTGCAGAGGAGACTCATGGTGATATCAGAGGGCCAAAAGCCAAGTAAGTTTTTCTTAGATTGGAATCCTGCTATTTGCTTGCCTTTTAGAAAATTTAAAATATATACTGTGGATGCTACGAGACTAACATTCTCCTTTCTTTTATTTCCCGGTCATAAGGCTCGTCTTTTTTGGAAACCTGAACTTTCTGGTTTCAATGATCATTTGAAACCCGAAAATGGTTGTTTTGGACTCAGCTTGTAATTCATGAATATATTGTTATCCCTTCACAGGAACACTAGATTGGACAGCAATGAAGGAGAGGGACAGTGAAGCTGATCCATTAACTGCCTAATTGATGTTCCAAGGAATAAACGCATGGAGTTTTTTTTTAAGGTCGCTGCTGTCGACCTTTTCTCATTTTCAACCGTTGCTGCTGCAGCCAAATTAGACGTTGCAGCTCCATAAATAAGTAGAGACAGAGACAGAGAGAGGTGTGAATTGTCCTACTTTACAGAGGAATGATTTTTGGGTGAAAAAGGAAAGAAAAAGAGAATAGATTTACTCCCTTTAGATTTTTAGTTAGAACGAGACGACGCTGTCTCGACTTACTGTAACCTGGTGCAATGCTGCACAAAGCCTATTGCAGATATTAGAAAATCAGAACTTTTAGGTGTTCCTAAAGAGTAAAGATCAATATATATGTGAATTTTCTTGTACTTTTGCCATTTGCCACCATGCTCCTTTACCTCCTTTTGATCCATGGCTCATGAATGGACTAGGTTAAACTTAAGGCATATTATTTGCTTTCAATACCTTCATTTGAAAGTAGAGAAAGCTAAAGGAAAGAATGAAAAGCACAATTATGAGGTCTGATAAGGTAATTTGTGTAGGAATTTTTTCCTTATTTTTGCTAAGCATGAAAGAAGCCTCATAGTTGGAAGCTAAAGTGTCATTTTGGCCAGTTCTCTTCAGATCAGTGTCATTGCTGATACAAAATTTACTTATAGCCCATGAGCAAGTTCCATTTTTCCCATCATAAGATGTGATAATATTTGTAGAGGGAGCAAGTTCCAGGTTTGGTAAAACTTCTGATAAACTATAAGATGGTTTAAACTAGAAGGACCTGTTCTAAAATGTTGGTTATTTTTGGTGAATTGTGGCTCAATATTTTTGGAAGGACTTGATAGTTGATACATGTACTACATGTGAAAGGAGACAAGTTTATGTGGTGATTGCATTGTCATGTCAACATAGTCACATGTGACATGTTCATGCTATTATTATGAAACTGGATCTATCTATAGTCTAAACTGAAAAAACATTTTACTGAGACTTGAGTTGATAAATGACCATTTTGATTCACAGCTTGGCATGAATCATGATCATCCAACATGGCCATGTGCCTATTATTAGTCATATGAAAATTACCCAAAACTTGCCATAGAACTTGATCAAATATTCAAAAGAAGGGGTATTTATGTAATTCTACCTCCAACTTGTCCCCTCCTGTCTCCAGCTTTGCCAATCTGTCTCTACTTTCTCAGGTTAATAAAAAAAACTCCTTTTCAGGATTGAGTATTTGATTGTGTCCTCTCTCAACTCACTCCCAAACTAGAGAGATGGGCAATCTAAGAAGTCCAAAATGCCATTTCTGGTACTCTGCTTTTCAGATTCTGATGATGTTGCTATCAACAACCCAAGTCCTGTGCTCTCAATACAAAGTTGGAGATTTGGATTCTTGGGGAGTACCCACCTCTGCAAACCCCCAAGTCTACACCAAATGGTCCAAATACCACAATTTCAAGATTGGAGATTCAATCTGTAAATCTCTCTTCCTGCAAATTTCTTTACTATTTTAGCTTCTTTTTTCTCATATTCTGTGTTGTTGTGTTGCAGTGTTCTTGTACCCACCAAGCCAAGACTCAGTGATTCAAGTCACAGAGCAATCCTACAACTCCTGCAACCTTAAAGATCCAATCTTGTACATGAACAATGGCAACTCTCTGTTCAATGTCACATCACCTGGAGATTTCTACTTCACCAGTGGACAAAAGGGTCACTGTGAAAAGAAGCAGAAGCTTCACATCTCTGTGCTTTCTGGGAATGGATCTGCATATGCTCCTTCCTATGGTCCAAGTGCACTTCCAGACTCTTCTGCACCTTCTTATCCTACTGTTTTTGGAACAATCCCAGCTCCACCTTCCTCTGCACCTTCACAAACTTTCTCCATCTTCATAGCAGCTGTTATGGGATTTGCAGCATTTGGGCTTCTCAGTGGAGCAATCTAAAGAGCACAGGTTCAGAATCTTGATTATTTGAGAACTATTGGTTCATTTTTTATGAGTTTTGGTACTTGTATTCAATCCATTTTTGGAAATGTAATTCTATAATTCAGAAGTATAATAAGAGATTCAAGAACAATGAATGGCACTATTTGATACATATGACTTTTTCTCATTTTCTATGATAATTAGTTGGCTTTACAAATTTTCTGATAAACATTAATGATTCTAAAGATACATGAACAAAGTATAAAAACTGAAAAACCCGGAACATAGTACTAATACATCTACTGAAACTAAGGCTCATTTGCATCTTATTTCACAGGATTCATAACTGACCATATCAACATTTATGGTCATTATTGGTAAGAGAATTTGGAGTCCCAAATTTCCTTTTTCATTAATAAACTTCACCATTTCATGTTCAAAACAATCAAATTAAACCCATTTGATCTCCCTAACACAACAAATGATACATATATATATACATCTTTTCTTCCACAAGATACTGTGCCTTACAAATCTTGACCCTTTAACTGAAAACAGGACACCCATCAACCACCACCCCTTTGGCTGTAGGGCATGTGGCCAAGGTACACCCATCAAGGTCATTTCCCCACCAATCCAAACTCACACCCTCCAATCCCAAACAAAAATACAGCATCACACCCATGAAGGCAAGACCAGCATCAAGTGAACCAGAGAGCACATAATTGTATCTCTGCCACAAATCTGGCCTATACCTATACATAACAAATCCTGATAAGAAGCCAACAATGATCCAAGTAGTGTAGTTCACTGCTGTGGCTGGTGGCATCATTCCTGTGGCTCCAATGAGAACTGGCATGTTAATGAGCCTGATCCATTCTTGGTTTGGAAATGCCTTGGTAGCTAACCAGACCAGGACTGGTGCAATAGCTCCAGCTAAAAAGAACCAGTTCACTGCCTCATAGGTTCCTTCATCTCCAAATATTCTTCTGGGTCCAATGAGACCCCAGATCACTGATGCATCATAGAACACAGTGTCACTTGGGCATGTCCACACACTGTTGGAGGCTGTGGTCTCACAGATGTCTGGGATGGTCTCCATTAGCCACCATGCAGTGCCCAAGTACACAATGCAAGCTATAAGGGTTCCCACAACCTAGGAAGTGATCAAGAGTTAGTAGTTAATGACACAAATTTTTACTTGTGTATGATATATATAAACTGACCTGTGCCATGAACATTGTTCTGGGAGGAATTTTCATGTAGTGACCAAGCTTGAAGTCTTGCAAGAAAGTGATGGCTTGTGTCATGCTTATGTACCCATACACCTTGAAGCACATGTTAGCAACTGGGTATCCTGGGTATATATACCCAATTATATACTCTGTGATGATGTTCAAACCTGGTGTCTGTCATGTCCAAGATCAATCACATTAAGAAGATATCAAAAGGAAAATGAAAATATTGCTTATAGCTCTATATAATCATTACCTGGTTTGTGATGGCTGTTATGATCCCAATTGGGAGTGTGAATATAATGGCTATTGCACAAGCTAGCAACACACCCCACCAAGGTAACTGAAGCTGGTCATTGTAGTATTGGCAAGCAAAAATGGTGGCTGCAATGTTCACCATGAGTATGGACACAAACCACCACTCAGGAACTGGATTGTACTTGCTCATTAGTCTTGTGTGTATGTCCATTTTCTTCTCTTGGAAACTTGCTTTGCTTTGCTCCCATATTTCTCTGCATTTTTAGGACTTCAACAAGTGAGCTTTAAGCATTTTTATATATCTACAAGTCTTCATTACATACCTTCCATGAAACAATGCAACATGAGCAATGGTTGCAGTGAGTGCAGCAAAGCCAACACCATAAGTCATGGCAAAGAATGTGCTGAGATAGAGAGGTCCTTCTTTGTCGTAAGCCGCGACGTCGAGGTGGAAATCAGAGTCTATGATGGAGGAGATGTTGTAAACTGAGCCTGAGGAAGTGAAGAGATCATCTGAGAAAATGGGGAAGGTCTTGGCTTTGTAGATGTTGAGCCAGTAGCAGAGTGGAGTCAAAACATACATGACCAAAATGAAGCCAGCAGCTACATTGGCTGTGGCAAACCAGGGGCTTGCAAGTGGGCTTCCAAGGTATGAGGAGATGGTGGACCAATCAACACCCAAACAAGCAATTCCAAGCCCATATAGGCCTGAACCCAGCTGTTGGGCCAGGACAGATTTGGGGAAGATCCAACAAATCCATGAGAGGGAAGTCAACATTTCAAAGAGGTAGCCAGGGAAGACATAGTAGGCAAAGCTGCAAATGAAGGCAATGAGAAAGAATTGGGTTCTTGTCACTCCACCCTTTGGTCTTTCTTCTTTCTCATGAAGAGCCCTAAGCACATACAATGTAGTTAGGTTAAAATTATTGTAGATTGTTATGAATATGATTGACTTGTAAGTAAGATTCAGCTTAGAACAGTTGATGAATCGATCTAATTTTTCTATAGGGATGAACGAAAAAAATTAAGTTTCACCTAATGAAGAAATAAAAATAAAATATTCAAGAAAAATTGGTTGTTGTGAACTAGTAAACTAGTTGGTTGGACCATTTATTTTTTTTTATGTTAAATTAGGTAGAAATAAATATCATAGATACTAAAAATGATGTGACACTAACTTGATCCACCAAATGATAAATTGATCAAAATGAGCAATAGAGTAATCAAATTTGATACTTAAATAGTAAATAAAATTGTGTTTTTTTTTCGAATTTCTGAAAACTGTGCTTTTTCCTGACAAAAGAAAAATTATACGTCACCTAACCTGGCTAGTTAGACAATACTTATTCGAGTATTTCTCTATTTTTTTGAAATGTATTTGAGTATACATTTTTTTGTAAAAATTTGATAGTGATAAGTATCATAGTAACTGAATCTAACATAAGACTATAATATGATCAATTGATTAGACAAATAGTTGATTCGATCACCAAATTTATTCAACCCTTAATTGGAAAAAGAAATTGTTACTCGTCATCTTAATTCTTTTTGTTTTGAATTGAACATAATTTAATTTTTATTTTTATTTGCTCTAAAATTATGTTATATTGTTTAGAATTGATCAAATATGTATTAACGACATCAAACTAGGATGACGTGTCAATTTTCCTGTAAAATATTTGTTGATGTGGCGAGACATGACACTTAAACTAGATAAAGTTGATGATAAGACCAATGTAGAACAAAATTATATAAATGAGACTTTTCTAGATTTTTCTCAATTATACAATTTTATTCAATTTATTTGTAAAGTTAGCTAACTTAAGTTTCACGTACTATTACATTAACTGAAATTTTGAAGGAAAAAACAAAAAGAAAATGTACTACATTAGTCAAATTTGTGATACCATTTTAAATTAAACCAATGTAAAACAAAATAGTATAATTAGAGAACCCAATTAAAACAAAACTCATTATAAACCAATTGAAAGCAAATTAAACAGTTGAAAAATATTCAATGGTAGTGCCGCAGTTAGCAACACAAACTGCGTGAGTGGGAAGAGCGTTTGCATTCAATCCCGCTCAACATACTCATGAGGAGAAGTGAAGGTTTTAATTGTAAATAAACTTCGGATAAAGATTAGTTTGAGTGCCTTAAAATATCTTAAAGGTGTCAATTACGAGTGTGTGAATCCATTCAAGATCCTCGTGGTATAAACCGAAAAAAAATAGTTGGGAGATTGAGATAGAACATTTTTCATTGGAAAATGAGCAATAGAGTGATCAAAATTGATACCTAAAGAGTGAAACCTGAACAAGATTTGCTGGCCACCACATCTCTGCTGGCTCCACTAGATACCTTCTGAATATCCCAGCCCATCCAAATCCCAGCACCTACCATTCAAAGATTCAAAACCCAACACACCATTACCAAACAAACAAACCAAACTCCATTACCAAACAAACATGAAACTTGATCATCACCAACCTACCTGAGTAGTCAAAATCACAATAAAAGAAACCAAGAAAGTGATGTGCTTCTTGTAAAACACCTTCACCACTGTCACCACATGAATTGCATAAACAGAGCCTGCTCCAGAGTTGGCAAAAATGGTGATCAACACGTGCTCTTTCACATTAAACGGACCTGGGTTCAGCGTAAACTCCCACCGAGACCCTTTAAAGAACTTCCGGTCCGTGATCTTCGCGGCCATGAGCTGGCCCAGAGGAACCACAGCAATCTGAGCAGAAATGGCTGTTATCGACAGAGGCTCTGTTCTGTACCAGAAGAATTGGTTCAAGAACGACAACAGCACGCACGAGAGGCTCCCCAGGACCCACATTCGGAAGGTCAGGACCGGGAGTGACGGGTCGTCGGTCACCGGAACGGTCATCGCCACTTGCTTGATCGGAGAATTCTCCATCTCCTCCGGCGACTCGCCGAGCTCTGTTTCTGGAGAAACAGAGGAAGACGATGGGTTGCTCTTGGTTTCTTCATCTTTCGGAACTGAAAATCGATTAATCAACCACAAGAACAGAAATTAAAAAATGGGATTTGATTATTGAAACGAAAGAAACAAGAATTATCAGGAAATTAAAAGGACTCACTGAGAGGAGCTCTGATCTCGTGTGCAGATTCTTCCATGGATGGGTGAGAGATTCAGAAACAGGGGATTGATATTTGCTAAAAGAAAATGGTTGGGTGAGTTAATATTTTTAAATTACTGACCGATTTGGCAATGTGATATCAGTTTTTAATGAGTTGAAATTTTGAAATTTGGTAATAAAAAATGGGAATTATTTTGGTAGCAAACTTTGCAGTTACAGCTGCAAGTCCAAAAGAGAGGTAGTGACCAAAATACAGATAGATTCAGAGATGTTGTTGTTGTCAATATAATTCCAATTTTACTTACAATTTGCAGCTTATAGTGTCAAGACACGCTTCATTTATATGCACCTCATATTAAAGCCAAAACATTTAAATTGGGAAAATATATATCATTTTAGTGTATGAGTCATAAGCGTTAAAATAAAATTAATAGTATCAACTTTCACGATATAGGAAAACAATCATTATCAAGAGTTTGATAAATCACGAATTAATAAGAGTATCCGCTATAATGAATTTGTGGATGCGAAGCGCTCTCGTGTATTTATTTTATTTTGTGTGTCGGTTGAGTTTTTTATAATAATAAATTAGTCCACAATCTTTTCTTAAATATAGCACAATTAATATTTAGAAAAAAAAACAATTATGCACGTTGATACTTGATTGTAAGACTATAATTTTAATGTGTGGATTACAATTTTTTTATAGGTTGACAAAATGTACCAACTTTGTTCTAAATTACAAAATTCATGTACTAAAAATAACTAGTTGCTCGTTTAATTTTTCACAAGAGTATCTCAAAATAATTGTTCATTTTATAATTTCTATGATTGAGTTTTCTTTCATTATGAGATATTATATCATTTTCAATAGAAAAATTAATTCATTTTTTTTAAAATTAAAATATTTTAAAAAAAATGTAAACGTTTCAAATTTCATTAAAAGAAATTAATATTTCAATTTACTTCATGAAAGACAAATATTTTTAATTTTATATAGAATATTTAAATTAAATAAATACATACCCTATAACTTAAAAATATCATGTAAACTCCCTTAATTCTTTTTGGCATGTAATGTCACGTTTATTTATTTATTTATTTAATCTTTTAACACCACGTTTATTTTTTAAAATAAAAGAACTTTTAGATGTTAAACTAATAATAGACAAATAATTACTAATTTTTCTAAAATTTCTTGAATTCTGATTGATAATAATGTGCACACCAACAAAATAATGGGTCCATGCAATAATATCCCGCCAACAAAATAATTATGCTCTCTTTTATTTTTCCTACCAAACAAAAGAAGAATATAAATCATTTGCGTCACGAAACCTTGGACAATGATGGGCCTACAAGCCCAAATTAGAAAAAGGCCATAAAACATGGTCCGGTATTGGGCCAAAACAGAGCCCAATGCTCTCTTTCTCTCTCTGTTCTGTTCAGCTCCTGCTCTGTTTCTGCTGGGTCCTGAAACATTTTGTCTTCGTCATCAATCATCACAAGACAGAGAAAGAAGCATGGAAGCTTTTGGACCATCTTTAATGGGATGCTAGAAAAAAATTATTGTGGCAATTTCGTAAATTCTGGAAGAAAGCGAGGCTCAAACGCTCCTGTCAGTTCCGATGCAACTTGTCATCTTCTAATCAGAACCCACCGAGCTCCGACACAGCACAGTCCCAGAAAACCCTAATAATTCGCATACTCTCTCTCTCTCTCTCTCTCTCTCTCTGGCCGAGTCGTCTAATTCATTCAAACATGGCGACAGGTTCGTCTTCTTGTGTAATATCGATCATTGAATTGATTTTCACTCATTTGATTCATGATCTTATAAAGTTTTGATTTTTTTGCGTTTTCGTCTTTCTGGATGAACTGTGTTTTTTGGTTTTTGTAATGCTAATTCTCAGATCGTTGTGATATTCAGTTCAAAATCTGGTTTTAATTTCTGGGTTTGGTTTGGTTTTGTGATATATGATCGATTTGGTAATTGGGTGTTTTTGCCGTTTAGTCTCTTGAACCGACCTGTCATTTTCAATCCCATCTGTGCGATCGTTTTCGGTGTGGAAACGTGATAGTTGTTAAATTGCTCTGTTTTTGTCTTTTGTCTATTTTGGTGATGATGCTTTGAAACTAAGGAGTGTGCTTATTTACATTTTAGAGCTCTGTTTTGTCTCTGGTTGCAGATATATTGTGAAACAATGGTTGATTTGTATTGGTGATGCTAGTATTGGTATTGCACAGTTTGTAGGTTCAGTCAGGTAAGCTTCTTGTTGGTTTTTTGGTTTTTGGGCTCTAGTTTTGTTTTCATTGGAGTCTTGATTGGTTAAAGGATCTTGATTTGGGTGTACAGATTGCAGGAAGTAGCGTAGTTGGTATTTGTTGTAACCTTCAATGGCGGAATTGGTTGGACCGAGATTGTACTGTTGCTGTCATTGCAGAAACCATGTTGCTGTTCATGATGATATCATTTCTAAAACTTTTCAGGTGAATAGCTTGATGCCGATTTTCTAAAACTTTACAGTCTTTTCCCGTTGCCTAATTCTAATGAATAAGTGAAGAAGAACATGGTTATGGAAGGGTAACTCAAAACAACTAAGCCAAGTTGTTGTGTGACGCAACATAAATGAACCGTTTATTTGTTTTCGTTTGATGCATTCATATTTGTTATCATGTTTTAATCATTGGCTGTACTGGGAATGCTAGATTTGTCTTAATAGTTTTGTTTGTTATAATAAATTTATCTTAGGGAAGAAACGGTAGAGCCTTCCTTTTCTCCCATGCAATGAATGTTATGGTTGGTCCGAAGGAGGACAGGCAGCTCATGACTGGTCTCCACACGGTTGCTGATATCTTCTGCAGTGACTGCCGTGAGGTCTTGGGTTGGAAGTATGAACGAGCCTACGAAGAAACACAGAAGTACAAGGAAGGAAAATTCATCTTTGAGAAGTCAAAAATAGTAAGGGAAAGCTGGTAGTACCCGTGAAGATTTGTGGTTCATTTGCCCTGTGTTCGTAAGTGTGTGAACGTGTCTACATGATCATCTTGTCTAGAAAACTATCCTCAACCGAAAATAACTCCTTATTCCTCTTTGTGAATTCTTGTTATCCTCCCTGTGTGGACACGGTATTGCAAATAATTCATTCTGTTAATAAATTTGTGAATAGTACCCACCAATGTTGTTTGCACATTTATGCTTCTAATCCAATGAATGTTAATATCATATCAAATGTATTATACATGTGCGGTGATTGAGGACGATGTTGTGAACTCTCCAAAGACGTGGGTTGAATGAAGAATAGAGTAACGATATATGAGAGCACTTCAAAGTTTTGTTAGAGATGCTGCATTTCATATGCTTACATATTTTGCCCCTATAAGTATGATATAGCTGTTTTATAGACGGCTCGTGGATTGTTAGCTGAGCCGGTGGTCATGCTTTTGTTAGCTTCATTGCTGGAGGGATGATTTGCATGTTATCTCTGTTGTTGTATGTTGCCTAATTGCTCCTAAAACCTGCACTCAGCTGAATGAATGCAGGTTTTGTTGCATGTTGACCTGACACTGATTGATTATGCAAGTTGAGCAATTTCCTTGTAACAGGGAACTTATTTCTCTGATCCATGTTGTTTTTACATAATTACTTGCAACGAAAGCAACTGAACATATTTAACTTGTCCGTTGTGTAGAATTAGTTAGCTTTCCATTATGTTTGTTGTGCAATTGTAGATTCAAGTTTAAGGTACCAGCTGTGCTGCACATCACTTTTAGAGTGATTGACAACTAGAGCTGTCAATTTGTATCGTAACACGACACGAAAATAGCGTTTTTGGACTAACATTTTATAATCTTGTCGTCTTTATGTTGGGCCTCCAAAACACACACACCCAATCAATTAGTTGTGTTGCGGCACGCCCGACACGAACACGCAAGTGTATCATTATAAATTATCACAATTAAATAACGTGTCAAATCTATTGGACAGTGTTGTGTCAAACGTGTTGGTTCTATTGTGCAGATTGTGTTAGGTCGTGTCAATTGTGTTGTGTCAACACATCTCATTATGTTAAACGTGTCATGTTCGTATTTTGTGTTCATAAGCGTGTCAAGTTCATGTTGGGCACAATCTTTCAGCACGACATGCATGAATTATCAGCTCTACACATGACACATGTGCCTTGCTTTTGGGAAATAGATTAGCTGTAATTGCTTTGATACATCTACCATCACTAGTAGCTGCATGAGGCATGTGAGCAACTGCAAAATTGTATATGATCAATATAGACACAAGAGATGAAGATCTTTTATCATATCATATGTACAAGATGAAGTAAACCAGTTGCATCTGCTAAAGTCAACTTTATGTGAAAATCAATCAATGACAATGGACCATTTCTTGATTTCCTTGTGGTCTCTAAGGCATCAAAGCCCTAAACAACAAGTAGGTCTAGTGAAGTAAAATAGAATGGTGTTATTATATTGAAGAAGATAAAAGACCAAATGTTATGAATTTGCAGATTTCATCCATCACAACAAAGCAAATTTAAAGGTAAAAAGCTACAACGGCTAAAAATCAAGTGCATCAATTGACAGCTATTTTCTTCTTTGTTACCCACTTCTTTTTGGCATTTTCTATTGCTTCTTCCTTCATCCTCCAAAGTTCGCGAAAACATTGATGATACTGCGAGTCAATAGCTTCGAGCTCCTGCCTTAGATCATCATTCTGATATTTGTCTGCTAGGGATAGAGAACAGATGCTAGACAGGCTTGGATTTCTTGATAAGCATGAGTCGGAGAATGAGATTTCTGAGTCTTTGGCAGATCTGTTGATCACGAGAGATTCGCCGTTTTCTTCACATCTCTTCTCTCCATTTCCACTGAGATCACGAGCACCAAAATCAGAGTAAGATTCGTACCCATCCAAACCTTTGCAGCCTTCGTCATGAATGGATTCAGAAGACCCTATAGTTTTGTTATTGCTGGCATCTGAGATGATTGTGTAATACTCTGCGGACATGTCTGAAATCATTGATTCCCGAGTACTTTGATCTTTCACATTAGTATGCGAGGAAAGGTATTGCCCACTAACTGTTTCTGCAGGAAGCTTGGACTCCCATGGACACTTCAACAAGGTTCCATCAATTTGCTCTTTAGGAGAATTCTCGTATGAACTACCAACCTTACCTGAAGGTTTCCAGCTAGGTGTGAGCTTCAAAATCAAGTTGTGAATTAAATCAGCAATTACAGCCACCTCTTCATTTGGCAATTCAAGTTGTTCAACCATCTCCCCAGCTATAGAGAATGCAGTATCAGAATCAAGATAAAAATCAAAATGAATAATCCTAGCCCGGCCTGTCAAATGCAAACAATAAATAAGTTAAATATATAGATAAATTGAAAAGAAACTAATTTGTACAAGAAAACTACTTACCACGCGAATCAGCAATGCGCAATGTCAATGAGATTGTGTTCTCATCATTTTTCTCCCCCTTTAATCTGAACTCGTTGTTCTCAGTGAACTTTTGGAGTTCCAGAGTCAACAATGGACTTCCATTGCTGCTTTTTGTACAAGAGCTATCAGAAAGCTTCTTGTGGGAAGCATCTATGTCCATGGCCTGAGACTGTGGCACGTTCACTGGTTTGGATTTAAGAATGGGTAACTGTAGAGGAACACGAATAGGATCCTTTGAATTTTCAGCTGCAAGGAACGGATCTTTCAGGAGTTCCACTGCAGGCAATCTCATAGATGCTTCAACAAGACACTTCTCAATGAATTGCTTAACTTGGGGATCATTCACTTTGCTGAGGGAAGCCGGCTTTATGCCCTACAACAAAGAAGTTATAAATTATATAACTACTAATCATTTTGACACATAAATTTAAAATGAATAGAGGATTTCCAGTTTTGTGTACTTACAGAGGTAACCTTCTTAAAGATCTGTGCAGGATTTTTGCATTCACTGTATGGGTATTCACAAGTAACCATCTCCAACATGCACATGCCAAAAGAATAAATGTCAACAAGCTCGTTATACTCTTCTTCGTAAAGCTCTGGAGCCATGAACTCAGGAGTGCCAATAACACTTCGAGCAGTGGGTTGCTGCATGACAATTGCCAATCCAAGATCTCCAATTTTAACTTCTCCATTATTTCCATTGACAAATATGTTGTCACATTTCAGATCTCTGTGAATAATAGGAGGATCATGACCATGCAGGTAATGTAAACCTCGAAGAATCTGCCTTGCCCAGTTTTTTATGGCCTTCATGTCCACATTCTTATGCTTCCTACGATATCTAGATATCAAATAAAAAAACAACGATATGAATACAAACTGTAACCAACCAATAAACAAGAGAAACTTGGAAATACATGGATTGAAACTCACTGTCTCAAGCTCCCAGAAGTGAACAACTCTGTAATCAAGTTAATAGTTTTGTTGTCGTCGTCGACCCAAGAGTTATAAAACTTGATAATGTTCTCATGTTTCAATGATTTCAAGAGGTGAACCTCAGAATATAGTCTTTCAAGCTGATCTGGTGACTGCAGTACATCTTCAATATTAACTTGGTTCCAAGCAACTTCAATACCATCAGCTTCATCAAATGCCCTATATCTACACGAAGCATAATGGAGCCGAAGACGGAAAACTAGAGTTAAAAAACTACAGCTAAATAAAAGACTAAGCACTGATTGTAACAAGATAGGTCTATAAGAACCATACACAGTCTTGAAAGCTCCTTTGCCCAACATTTCATCATACTGAAAGGTATAAGCACAAAACAAAAAAAAACAGGGAGTAAATCACTAAATCTGATACAAAAAAATAAGCAAACTTAAAAGATAAGAGAAATGATGCATCTCATCAAGTTAATAAACAACTTTATTTTATCAGATAATATAAAAATACTGACAACATGTGATTCCAATTTCCAAACAATGCAACATTTCCAAAAAAAAAAAAAAAAAAAAAAACTGTTTTTTTATGTCTATTTTCTCTGTTACTGACAAGTGATGTAGAATACTCAATTATGTCAGTGATTATACAAATTTATAGATTAGAAACTCAGTCGAAAAAGCTCCTTGTGATACAAAATTCATATATAATTATTATTATTATATAAATAAAATAAAAAAACATTTTTGATCCCTTGGGACAGGAAGACATAGAAGTATAGAACATTCCAGCAGCTACAATCCAAATTGCAGAAATATTTTAACCATCCCCAAAAAATCAAAATTTTCAGTTCCTGTTGTTTTGGATTCATTTTCTCGGCTACCAAACAAACCATCACAGTACAAAAAAACAAAAACAAAAAACAAAAATCGAATCCAAATAACATCAAGCAGATAAACAAACAAATTGAAAACATACCCGTACGTATCTACCGGTCGGATCCTTCTCAGCAAAGTCATCATCCACAGCCTCAGATTTACAACCGAACGAAGAACCTGTACATGAATTCATCGCCACAAAACGAAAATCGCACCCAAAGAAAAACAAAACCAAAGGCCCAACCAGAGAATCTTCAGAACAAAATCACAATCACAAGAAGAAAAAATTCGCAAACCCCCCAATATTAAAGGAATTTGAATTTGGTCGCAGTCGGAAGCGAGAAGGAGGATGAGGAGACGAGAAGGATGTTTTCAGAAAACGCCTCGCAAGCAACAGAATAAGAATCGAATGCCGATTGAAATCGGAATCGGCACTCGTCGACGATGCAGAACATATCGGAGGATTCCAATTGCAAATCCAAATCTGAATCCATGTCCCGAAACGGATGTGAGATCGGAGACGACACCAACAACATTTTCACACCAATTATCGCAGATTCAGCCATTGGCTATCCACATATTTTTGGTCACCACCACCAATATGATAATCTAATGGAAACCCTAAAATCTGGCTTCGATCGATTCAAGCAAGCTAAAGAATAGAGCGATGGAGACAGATTTTAGATTTCGGATTTGAGATTTCAAAACCCTAACTTTTGAAGGAGATGGAGACAGTTGATGTGGCTGTTGCTGTTGGTTTCGTACGGAGAGACCAATTGGAGGCACAACTCATATATCATCATCATCAACACCAACGGCTTAACAATTGTTTTTTTTAGGCTTTTTTACCATGGGCCCGGCCCAATAATAGGCCCAGGACCATTTTACAGCAACTATTGCATGAGTTACCTACTCGCGCGCCTATTGATTTATCAAATTCATTTCTATTACGGTTTAAAATAATTAAGTATTTAAGTTTAGAAAGAAAAAATAATTAATGCAAGGATTTTTATTTTGTGTGTGAAAATAAGTGATTGTGATAGCTTACTTACGTTTGAAATTCAAAGTATTCAATTAGTATGTGTTTGAATTCTTGTGATTGATTTGAAATTCATGATTTCATATTTAGATTTTGGATGTTGTATTTTATGAAAGTTTAAATGTTACATTTGAGATGAGGTCAAGTTTGAAAATAGATATGAATTTAGAGTCAAATCCTTAGTCATAGGTATCAAATTTGTGTAATATTCTTAACAAAAGTAAAGATAAGAAAACGGGTAAATCAACATGAAATTGTTGCAACTTAAATTGAGATTTCGGGTTTAAGATTCATAAAATTTAGAGATAGAGAGTTTTGTTGCTCTAAGACTCTGACAATAAGATTGAAACAATTTTTTGTTGCTCTAAGCCTCTGACAATAAGACTGAAACAATACGACAAACAACTATATCCATATTTAGTTGTGAGTAATGCATCTTGAAAGTTGTACAAAATAATAGGTTCACTATTAAGACACAACACATCAAATATTGAAGTGATGAAGTTACAATTAGACTAATAAATCATACTTATTATATTTTAAAGATTCTAAGATGGAGAGTGACAAACCCCAACCTCTAAATAAAATAGACTCAATGAGTAAAAATAGATTTAGATCTAAAATTATTGGGCATATAAATATTGAATTTGACCTCAATCAAAAATTTCATAAATGTATATTATGTACACTTTTGATATTAGGCATGTTTGTTACATTTTCTTATGATAACGCCTCTACACGCTTTTGATACTTTAAATTCATGATTATTGATTTCATTTATTTTAATTGCACTCCAAAACTATGGATTAGTTGCAAACATAAATTCAATTTAAAATTCACTAACTATTTTAATTTTCCAAGTTTTGAAACTAAATCCATAACCTATTGAAATTTTAGAATCTCTCAAATCTCTTTCTTATTCAAATGCCCTTTAAAAGAAATAATTGGAAATCTGTCTAATTGAAACATTTAGTTATATAAAAACATTTCACCAAGTCAACATATTGGTTTCGTGGTGTAGTTGGTTATCACGTCAGTCTAACACACTGAAGGTCTCCGGTTCGAACCCGGGCGAAGCCATTTAAAATAAAATTTTTCCATTTTTTAATATCTGCTAAATTCGGAAAACATGTGTAGCAAGTACATAGATTTCTTTTGCTATCTTTCAAATCATGGTATATTTTATATAACATGTCGTGTTTGTGTTCATGTACGTATCGTGCACATGTTGAATTGTGATTATGAACACAACAGAACAACAATCAAATGTTGAACTAGAATAGATCGATACAATACTCCAAACCAAAATTGGAAGATCCAAAATGCAATTTTATACAATATAGATCAAACTAGTATATGTGCAAAATCAATTATTTCAATCCCAAGTCCACTTGGAACCAATTGTTTGTTTGATTGAATCTGCATTTAAATAAACTGGAACATGCATCCACAGAGATAATGAGCTACCTTAAGATCATTTTAGTATCATCATATTCATTTACTACTGAAACAAGAAAGCCAAAGATTAGAAAAGAAAAGAAGAAGTATCCTACTGCTGAATGCTGCCATCATATTACGGTTCCTTTTGTATTCAAAGAAGCTAAATACTCGTTTAGTTCAATTCCACGAAGAGGCTGGCCTGAGGATGCAACCCGGCTTCTTTCAGTGACATAGAGAGCTTCTCCGGGCCATAAATGACTCGTGGAAAGTTAGAGACCAGGCTGTAGTTCTCGACATCTAAGCAACCCAAGGAATCAACATAGTCGTACAGAGATTGTATCTTTGCCGTGCTGTGGAACCTCCTGTCCCTGCGTTCTCCAGTTGGAAACCGCACCAAAACCTGACCAATCAAAATGAAATTTAAGGAAGAGGTAAGCAACAGATCCACTAGGCAATGAATTTTAGAAAATAGTATTTTGAAGAATAATTGACATCCTAGAAATGACATGCTTAATTAGCATATGAAGGTAACGTTTGGATTACAATTTTCGTCAAGGAATGAATCAAGAATCATGAAATTCCATTTCATCATGTTTGTATTAGGATTTCTCGGTCATGAATATGGCTTTGCCACTGCCATTCTCAATTCCCATTCCCATTCCAAAAACATTAATCCAAACACTACCTAAGAAACACAGAACCATTGTTTGCCTATAATATAATTATTGAGGAAGCAGAAATGAAACTATCTTTGCAGACTGCAGTAACAAATATGATTGAGAAGAGTAAATAACAAAATGAAGTTCAGAGAACAAAAAAAAAGCTGTGAATTCTAATTGGAATGACGTACCTGTGTGACATCGGTCCCTTTTTCTGGTTCTGTGCCAAGTGACAGTGCTTTCTCCTGTCGCATTCTGGCCAGTGCAGCCTCTTTCTCAGCAGCTTCACGTGCTGCTCTTTCGCGAGCCTCTTCCTCCTCCTTTTGCCTTCTCTCAGCTTCAGCAGCTTCCCTTTCCAAACGTTCTTGCTCTTCTCTTCTCTGACGTTCCCTAGCCTGAAATGAAGAGAATAATAACATCAACAACCAACGTAAAATTTAACCATGCATTCGATGTTTGAAATGAAATGCATGTCAATTTTTAACATTTGCTAACCAAGTGACAGTGTGGGACTGAAAATTTGACCAAGTTGGTAAGGGGTTTATGTGAAAAAGTTCAATACTGATTCACAGCCAAAAGAAAGAAAGAAAAAAAAAAACAAAGTTTCAATTTTATTATTAACTTTTCGCCAAGTGAATAACTTCAGCTATATTCGGGATAATGTCTATCAAAATCTGCGGCATTACAAACTTCACAAGGCAAAGCTGGGAAACTTCTTAGCCATTTCTTATTAATCTGTTTAAATTAGGATTTGTAGTTTACTATTGATATGTTTGCTTAACATAAATTATACTGGTAAACTACGGTAATTAGTATCCACCTACAGTAAATAACAATTTTGGCATACAAATAAAAACTAAAAACAACTGGTCACATAGAATCTGGGGTCCCTTAAAATAGCGGCTCTACCACTAACCAGACTAGTGGAAAATGACATAGCACAAAGTGCATAATGAAAAGGCCACATACTTGGTCAGCTTCGAGTGCTGCTCTATAAGCAGCATCTTGCTCCTCCCTTAAACGCAAGTTGTTTCTTCTTTCTTCTGCCTCAAGCCTTGCAGCAGTAAGAACAGGAGAACTTTCCTCAAGAACTCTCTGTAGTACCGTGAGCATTTCTTCAGTAGATTTAGGTCCCTCAACCTGCAGAAATCATGATAATGAGACAGGACTCTGAGAACGCATAAACAATAGACTGATCCTATTGAATACAACACAATTAAGAGAAAAGAACTACAAAGTCCCAAGTCGCAACCACAAAAATCTGTCCTCATTGAACATTGCATGTTAGCCTCCCAAGGTGACCAGAAATGCAACACTACGAGAACCAAGGAAGACCAATCATACAAGCAAGGAGTAAGACTGATGGCCCATACACAACTACAAGAACCTTGAACATATGCCTTGACCAAACTAGATAGCTTTGAAAACATAAGTGCTCAACCCACTAGCACATAATTCCAGTCCATTTCATGCAATTGGATCCTAACAAGAGAAGTCCTACTCCTACCCAATTATTAATTACATTTACAGGTTAGGGAATTCAGACATGGCCAACTGAGATCATTATTTTGATAGGCAGCCAGAAAAACTAAGATCTATTCAGTGTTTTAAAAAGCTCATACTTAACTTTAGTCTAGGGCTTAAGCACGGGCTTCTTAGAAGAGAAGCGCACTTAAAAAAGAATAACAAATTAATAATTTAATATATTTTACTCATATTAGTGAGAACACTGTATAAAATAGCACCAAGAATCATAATACAATAACATTGAAGAAACGCAACATTATATTTAACAGCTCTATTGACCCCCACCCCCAAAGAAAAAAAGACGTCAAAATGTCAATAAAAAAAAATAGCACCACTTTAATAACTCCATTGCTAAATAAAAAAAATTAAAAATTAAAAATAGCATCTAAATTTAATAGTCATGATGATCCCTCATCACCATGAAGAGGTAAAATCACCATCTGAACTATAAGTGCTATTTCCTCATTTTATGAACCCTCATCAATCCATTCATCTTCATCCTCCTCATCTTGAAGTCAAAGCATTCTTGAACTTGTGGGAGTGGTTGACTTTGCTCTAGAACTACATGTTGAGGGCACAAACAGGGCTTGCTCTCTTGACCATCTAGTATAATATCTAAATTCTTCTATTATGTATGGAATATCTTCTAGGCACGATAATTCTTAAATAAACCAAACCTTTTAAGCATTTTTAATCAAGTCTATTCCTCTTCTTTGTATGAAAGGTTTAGATAGTTTTTTTTTATAGTTACTATTCACTAAAATAGGGTACATGTAAAGCTATAGAGAGTTTTAAACTAAAATTCCCCCAAAGCGCAAGCCTTTGGAGCTTCATTCAAGTTTTAGAAAACAAAGTTCAAAATTGGAGTTTTGGGCTTACATGTGCGCCTAGACGCACTTCAAGTGGGCTTTTAAAGACACTGGATCTATTTAATGATCAGCAAGATTTGGTCATTTCCCAAAACAGAGCACAGAGATACAACTTAAGCACAATGAGAACTGAAACTTGAAAATCTTAACTTCAAAAAATCTAGTCAAGTTTCCAAAGTCCTCTACATACATAAAGCAATTTCTCATGTGTAATGCATTTACATATGGAATACCCATTGACCATTAGGAAAAGTAACAAGGTCAATCAGAGGATCGCGGAAGTAAAAGTCAACTGAACTTTTCCAAAATAAATGTTCTGGTGGATTGAGTAATGCCATTCCAAATTTGGTTGAGAACTTGAGATACCTACCAAATCCTGAGCCTAATGAATCTAAAAATGAAGCCCATACTATTATTGCTGCTTCAAGACATTCTTATAAATTGCAATAGGACCTATTTTCTTACTTCTATTAACATGGTTCAACTCCTTTCAAAAAAAAAAAAAAAACTATAACTCTACTAACACCCCAAACGTCAAAGCATTTACACCAGGAAGAACCTTATTTTGTTAGATGTCAGATCATACAGTCCTTTTAGATGTTAGTCCCGTACTCTTGAATTTGACATAAACCGACCACATGGGACAACTAACTTCAAAGAACCAAACTACCAATAAAAAGTTATCAAATTTCTTTCCTAATTCAAGCTACAAAGCCATTTCTATCAACTGTGTCTGTAATGATAGTTACATCACATCATAAGGCCTCTTCAAACAGCATCGATACATTACACATGGACTAGAATAGAATGAGTATTTGAGTAATTCGAATTGGATACCTTTCAAACCAGATATTCTAACAAAAAAACCTAAAGTGTGTAGCTACTAGCTACAGAATTCAAAATTGATACCTGCTGAAGCAGTGCGATCCTCTGGTTAGTAGCTGCCATCACCACTGCACAAAATGGAAACCTAGACGCCTTGAGGCTGTTGCTCATCTTAAAGCCCTCGCTAGCTCTAATACTACCTCCCCATGACACGAAATTCTCATTCACGAAGGCTGACAAAGCATCAGAGCACAGAGTTCTCTCACAGAACAAAGGAGTATCAGGATGATCCGGCGAGTGCAAGTACACAAACAAGAGCTTATACTCGTTCCTCGACCGCTGCAGCGCATCCATGAACCCTTCGGAGACAAAATTCGGCTTTGTCATCCCATAATCCCTCTCAAACGCTGCAACAAAATCCATAGCCTCCGCAGCAGCAGCCGATACCGAAATCAATCGAGTAGAAGACTCGCCGTTCCTCCCCGAACCAGAGCCCAACCCGATCACGCCGAAGGAATACGATAACACACCTCCGGCAGCCCACAGACCAAGCCCAATTGCGCCTGAAATTAACCCTAAACTTCCAGAAATGATAGAAACCGGCAACGTAATTAGCTTCCAGGCTAGACCAGGAGGTGAAGCGGCGACCTCTCCAGCGACCAGTTCCGTCCGATCAGAGGCATCGGGCGAGTCTGAATCGGAATGCGCGGTGGTGGCGTCGGTGACGGTGGACGGATTATCAATCGCATCGGAGCTGTTACCAGTGAAAGAGGAGATGGCGAGCTCGAGGTCCCAGCCATGAGCGGCGAGGATCTCTGTGCACAAATCGGGATCTTCGAGGCCAGTGATTGCTTGGAAATAAGCTAATTTGTCGGCTACATCAACCATATCTCTCTGCTCAAAAAAATTGTTGCAGATACAAAAATGGCCGCAACAACGACGTGTTTTCCCGAGAAACAAACAGACGAAACGAAATCGAAACGTGTCTCAATCTCTCTCTCACTGTGTGAACGGAACGGACTCGAATCGAATGTTCTTGATTCTTCAATTTCTGGGGTTTATGGCACAGACCGAGTAGAGATGAAGGATCATATCATTCAGTTCTGGTATGAAATTACCGGAGACGACCCATCATCATCTAGAAATTACATAAATGCCATTGTCTTGTTAAATTGCATTTTGTCGGTACTACCCAATACCCCATCACAAGGAAATGGGCAGAAAAACAAAACGACAATATATTTGTCCCTAAACGGCGCCATTATTCAATGTCCATTGATGTCATAGAATATGGGTACCCACCCACCCCTAAGAGGATTTTTTTCTTATTAAACCGTCCGGTTTGATCTGAATTTGAACCGAAAAGGAGCACGAGAATGACAAAATCTCTCCTTACTGAATCTTAACACAAGTTTTAAAATGATTTGAGTCTCGGACTTTTAGCTTAGTACTACGAATCGAGCACCAAAATGAACTTGTCGGAAATAGTTTTAGATTGTGGAAATAGCTCGGGTCGAGTCCCCTAAGGGTACCTCCAAAAGAAATGGAATTTTCTCTCTCATTTGATTGAAAATGACTCACAATAACAATGTCAAAAATGAGAATCCTTGGTAAACACAATATACAGCACATTTTCATGACCTTATCATGGATAGACAGTTGAAACAACCCGACAAAAAGATAAGAATTTTGGCCCAGCATAACAAAGCCAAGTTATGACTGTGACTCCTTGGTATACACAATACACAGCATGTACTCATGACCTTATCATTTTTCCACAGTTGTAACAACCCGCCAAAAGGGTAAAAAACAAGTTTTGGTTAAGGATTCATGTAGCCGACTTCAAACCTGTTCGGGAAATGGAAATGCATCAAAACTCAATCTCCTCGAACACAACATGGTTGCTCCATTATATAACTTCGGGTCTCCTCTCCCTGCCTGAACTAGTCGCTGCATATCGGAAAGTGAGTTAGCTTAGTTCTTCTAATCCCATGGCTCTTTGGAACTGTTTCTTCTCTTCTGCAGACAAAGCATCAAAATTGACCTCACCTCCTACAAAGAGCAAAGAAAAGTCAACTCTATCAGCTCGCGGTAGCAGTGTCATAAAGCTAATTAGAGAACACATAAATCTAAGGATAGTGAATTTTCTTCTCCCGTGCACGCACACACAGAGATAGGCACAAATGTCGGGTTTGGATTAGAATTTTTGTTCATGAATGGGAATCCAATTCATCAGGTTTGTCTCAAGGCTGCCCATTCTCCTTCCTAAAAATTTAATCCAAACGCAATGATGGGAAAAGTACAACCTTGCAAAAGATGACAGAACAATTTAGCACAGGACAGTTAATCAGTCGACTCATAATGGCATGCCAAACATTGAAATAACAGAAGCAAATAGATGCTCTCTTGAAACGGCTCATTAAGTTAACGTCAAAAAGCAGATTGTTCTGCGGTAAGCACAGAACACCAAATAGCTGATTAAACATAATCAGCGTCGAGTAAAACTGTTACTATGTACTATGTACTCAGTTTTGGAATAAAAAATGAACTTCATTTGTATACTTACTGGAAGCTAGGGAGAAAAGTCACTACAGACTCAATACTGATATTGACCGCAATCTGAGCTGGGCAGCACTCTTTACCCAGTGCCTGAACAAGGTGGCAACAGAGCAAAGAACAGTGAAAGGCTAAGCACAACTAACTTATATGCAATTGTTGAACGTCTGGTATGTATTACCTTGGTATACTGTATAATCTATAGCAATTTCTACTAAAGTTGAGGCGGTGCAAAAGTAAATGCACCAGTCAGAAAGGAACTGAAGAGAAGCAGCAATGACATACAATCCACATCCATGCTATTTGTTTCCTCTTCATAATTAAACAATTTCAGTATTCGAAGTATTTTTCGTTTAGATTCATCATCAGGTAGCAATTTTCCCATTTCCTCTACTGTATCTACTTGCATGAAGGATTCAGAACAGCCCACACCATCAGACTGTCACGTATCAAAACACAGACACAAAAAAAAGGCCACAATCAGTATACAAGGGCATAAAAGCACTATATACAATTCAAGAGCAAACACAGCATCCATCGAAGTCCACCTCAACTTGCTTTTCTGACTAAATTCATGGTTCCCTTGTAGCAGTATCGGGAGTAACATCAATGGCATGTATATTGTAAAAATTGCTTCTTGCAGTTGAGTATGCCCAAGAAAAGATAGTATTTTAGAATTAAGGCTACAACATTACAATTTCAATAAAAATAACGAATTATGGTTAAAGGAAGAACGTACACGTGGTAGACTATACAGGAAGGTGGATTCAATGCAGAGGAACTATAAGGTTTAGCAGAGGCAGTAATATCATCTTCCATCCCCAGAAGCGGATTTCTTTAGCCACGGACGGCGTAAACCCAAAAGGTTGCAATATGATTTAGTGTTTTGGATTTGCCACTGATATTATTCTGCGATTATGGCAAATAAAAAATAAATACACCTGTGGTTACTGATCATACAACAATGTCAGGTTATGAATGACAGGCCTAGTCAAATATAATACTCTCTCTATTAGAAAATGAGTATCCAGTTTCCCATTTTCTGTAAAAATTAAGGAAAAGTTAATTAGGATTGGACATTTCCCCTTCTACCCCCCATTTGCTCTTGTTACTAACTTATCTTACAGGGATATTATTGATAACTCATGCATTACCAACTAACCAAAAAGAAAAGTGGACACTCATTTTAGGACAAATTTTAGAGAGAGTGTACGTCATTTTGGGAGGGAGGGAGTATGTTTTCGTCTAACTAATTAGTAGTAATAACATCTCATATACTATTAGAGTATCAAAATTCAGCATTCAACAACAGAGCTAGTAGAAAAGGTAAGTACAAATCATTATCATCATTTCATTACTAGTTGTTTAATTTGTGAAATTTCACTTTCTTGATTGATCTTGGTTCTTGCTTGCTTGAAATTCATTAAAATTGGAGTTTTATTCTTATTTGATAAAACAATAATGGAATCCAATCTAATTCTAACTATATCTATAGTTTGTTTTAGTTGAAATCTATTTCCATTTAGATAATTCTGTTCTAATTTGGACTACATTTTCAACACTAACTAAAAATACCCAGATAAAGATTTTCTCCAAAAACATGAAAACCCCGCCATAAAAAGTAAAAACATGAAAGAAAAACGAAGTTTATCATCAAACTATGAAATGTTCCTCACCAAACATACTTAGTCACACTGACCAGTGGAATTATCAGAAGTAGATGCACGACAAGCTCCAGAGCTATGGTTTTATCTGCAGCAGCTACTATGGTAGCCCATCTCCACAATGCCATCTCTTTCTGTGTGTGTATATTTTATCATCTCCACCAAGCCCTCTTCATCAGCCAATATGTAACGGAACCCTGCCGGCCGCAAGTCAACCCAACAACGATTTGGTGCATACACGTTATGTACCAAAATGTACTGAGCAAGTACCAGAGTTGGATTAACCCAGTTTGAAGTGCCAGAGCTTCCTAGTGAGCATGGAACTATATATTGACAACAAGTTAGATGTATGTTATGAAATGGAAGCAATGGTGTTCTCCCTCTAACAAACACCACCACTGAACTAATTATAAGGAACTACCTCGGGCTTACAGCAGCCCCATTTCAACTTCAGAAGCAACTGTACAACTTCTTTTGTGTTCTTCATCTTGCGTATATCATCTATATATGTAGTAAGAGATACTAATTCATCACTAAAACCTCTTTCATCCATCTTCCTTAGCAACTCAACAGCAACAGTTTTATTCCCCGTCTTGAAATGCTCAAAAATTAATGTACCATAAGTAAAAATATCAGGCTTACAACATCCCATTTCCATCTTCCTTAGCATTTTAATGGCAGCAGTAGTGTTCCCTACTCTGCAAAGCCCTTTAATCAATATTGTGTAAGTAACTAGGTCAGGGTTGCAGCCTTCCTCTTCCATCTTCCTCAGGAACCACATGGCAGCATCGATGCTCCGTCTTTTGCAAAGCCCCACAATCAATGTATTGTAAGCAACCAAATCAGGCTTACAACTTCCATCTTCCATCATCCTGAGTAACGCAATAGCAGTAGCAATTTTCCCTTTTTTACAAAACCCACCTATCAATGTAGTATAAGTAATTACATCAGGCTTACAACCTCCTTCTACCATCTTCCGGAATAACTCAATACCAGCATCAATGTTGCCCATTTTGCAATACCCATCCATTAACGTATTGTAAGTAAGTACGCTAGGCTTCCACCCTCCTTCTTTCATCTCTTTGAGTAACTCAACAGCAGCAGCAAGATTTTTCTTTTTACAAAACCCGTCTATCAATGAACTGTAAGTAACTGCATTAGGATGGTAGCCTTTCTCTTTCATCTTTTTTAGCAACTCAACAGCAACATTAACGTTCCTCTTCTTACAAAAACTATCTATCAATATTGTATAAGTAACTATGTCAGGCTTAAAACCTTTTTCTATCATCTTCTCGAATAACTCAATACCATCATCAGGGTTCCCCATTTTGCAATACCCATCTATCAACATACTGTATGTAACTGCATCAGGCTTACAAGATCCTTCTTCCATCTCTTTAAGCAGCACAACAGCAGCAGCAAGGTTTTTCATTTTACAAAACCCATCTATCAATGAACTGTAAGTAAATACATCAGGGTTGCACCCTCCCTTTTTCATCTTCCTAAGCAACACAAAACCGGCATCAATGTCCCCCACTTTGCAAAGGAAATCTATCATGGCATTATAAGTAACCGTGTCCGGTCTACATCCAGCCTCTTCCATCTTATCTAGCAATCCAACCGCAGCAGAGATGTTCCCTCTTTTACAAAACCCATCTAACAACGTACTGTAAGTAATCACATTAGGCTTGCAACCTTCCTCTTCCATTTTTACAATCAACTCACCGGCAACTGAAGTGTTCCCTATCCTGCAAAGCCCCTTGATCAAAGTATTGAAAGTCACATTGTTCGGCTCGAAACCAAGCTTGAGAAGCTTCCCTAAGACAGAGAAACCAAAACCCAGCTCACCCAAGCAGCAATAACCATTAAGCAATATGTGGAGAGTACATATATCAAAAGAAAATTTAAGCACATCCATTTGCTTGAACAAGAAAATCATGGTGGAGAAATGTTGCATTCTAGAAATTGATCCCAATATCTTGTTAAACTCTACAGCATGGGGCATGGGTCGCATATGTATTTTCTGATCAAACAGAGCAATAGCTTCCTCAACCTTACTGTACTCATGTTTCCATTTCCACTGTCTCTTCTCGGGCACAGAATTGTTGTCAAATTGAGCAGATTGATAACGAAAATACACTCTTCTTTTTCCGGAATTTCTAGGTTAATAAAACTAGCACTAGTAAATATACAGAAAATTAATAACAAAAAAAATTGAAATGGGGATGTAATAGGGTTCAAGAGAGAGTGCGAGAGCAAGAAAAAAAAAAACCTCATTGCACCAAAAGTTGATGCCTTCATCTTCTTCTTCTTCTTCTGAAATCATAGGATTAGCTCTGGTTTTTTAAATTCTGGAGTACAGAATCAATATAATCTTCGGTAATATCCAAAAAAAAACGTCGAGCAATGGAGGACTTGGAGGCATGGAGCAGCGAGTGAGTCCGGCGGTGGACGGCGACGGAGTGGCGGTTTCCGATTGGGACGGCGACGGTGAGAGGAGCAGCTGGGCTGCCTGTGTTTTGTGTGGGTGAGACGCGAGAGTGAGTTGGCCTGTCTCATGCGACGTCGTTTTGTTGCATACAAAATTGGGGTATACATTAAAGTTAGGGTTGGTGGAGCCGACAATTTGAACTCAAACGTATAAACATAATCTAAAATCCGATTCAATCCTACCAACATTCGGGAAGATTTGATCCATTTTAATCTTTTGAAGTTTTCAAAATCTAATGGAGCGAATATGTACAAATATGCTAACAACCGAAGCTCGAATATGAGAACTCAAGAGAATCAAGCGCTTTAAGTCACTTGCCCCGTTGATGGTTGTTATATGATTGCAACCTGAAACCAAAACAAACAAGAGCTCTTTCATATCTGGTTCGGGTCAGGCTTAACCCTAAAGATGCACAAGTTGAGTGCAGGTTGTTACTACATAGACCCCGATGCACATTTCTTAAACTATGGATCCGACCCATAAATATATAAACACTCACGGTTTACTTGAAACTGCAAAAATGAGGATCAGATTTTGGTGGTGAGTTACATCTTTGGAATCATACATGATATACCCCTAAACTTTCATGTTTTCTTCAAGAACTTGCATAGTTTCAAGAATCAAGACCAACCATGCAACCATAACATTCAAGAAAAGCCAGGCTCTAGTGACAAGCTCTTTCTCCATAATCAAACTTTTCAACACTCCATCATACAGAGAGAGAGAGCAAAGAGAACAACACATTGACATAGCAAACTCTTCAATTATTATATATATTAATGAACAACAAAAGAGACCATGGAACAAATCTGAGGTTAGACTGTGACTAACTACTATCAGCTTTGAGATATAGACAGTTATGGCAAGAACCAATAAACAAAAAAAAAATCTCAACAACAGAAAAAATCACCACCCCTAATATTTGACGCCTAAAACAGAAACTCGAAAACAGATCCTGCCAGTTACGATTCACTTCTTGCGCTGAGCACATCGCTTAAACTTACTGGCCGAGAAATGTCCAAAAAGATCCATCCTTTTATCAACTATGCACACTCCCGTCCCGTTCAAAAAGCTGTGGAAATGGGACGGGGAGACTCTTATCTACACAATTGTTATTGAAGAGTCTCGGCCAAGCTGACGGGAACTGACATCGGAGGTTGCTGGCTATTCTTGAATAGATGAATCCCGTCATCAACAGCATTAGTGGGCCGATTAGTTGAATCGATCCCACTAGTCGCTGTTTGTTGTAAAAGCTGAATGAGGGACCAAAATATATCCGTTCTTGTTACGTTCTTGTTTGCCTGTAATGATAAAAAGAAGCTTTTAGTGCTATGAATCTATCATTGTCAATCCCGGAAATGAGCATGAATATTTGCATTTTCGTGTTTACCTCAACAATGAAGCGAGCCCATATCTTGTTCTCGCGAAGCTCCATCACTCCCTTTAGGATATTTAAGCCAAAGCCCCGGATTATGTCTGCTATCTCAAGAAAGAACCCGTGATCCTCGCAGAGCATCTGAACCAGAAAAAAGGATACAATTTTATAACTAAGTGTTCAAATAATAAAGATTGATGGAAAATTTGCAAGCCTATTCTCCAATGGTACCTCGATAAGCATCTGGCCAGGCGGATTTAGGTCCTCAACAACAATTGGGCAAACTAGTGTTTGACCCCCAACTTCAAATGCCCATGTAACGCCACCGCTACCACCATCCTTGCTGTTGTCTTTCAGAACCACTCCATTTCCCTGGTCAATCATCTGCAAGTTCATGCAAATTATAACAATCAATTCTACTACTAAGCACCAAATACGAAGAGAAAAGAACAGAAACAAGCAGAGACCAACAGGTTACCTTTGGCTCATGATCCGCTTGTTTCAGCTTGTCGGCATATTTTGTCACACTTTGCAAGAAAAGCATATATTTGATGGTGCGGTCCAACAATACATCAATAGGAGGCTGCTACACCAAGCAAATAAGCATAAGGCAACATATCGTTAGTTGATGGTTCATTATATATGATCAACTACAAATTTTGCATCTGCTTCTTTCATGTCACATAGAGGTGAAGGGTAAATAGTAAGTACCTTGTGGCCGTTAGGAATTATCTTTCTCAATTCAGAGAGCCGGTCTTGGATCTGCTGTCGGTCTTTGGGCCTTGGTCGAGTACTTTCCCCAGGTCTAGCCCTTTTCCTGGTGCCTTTGGAAGGCACTTCAGGTTTCTTAGGTTGTGAAAGATTGTTTATCTTGTTCAGGTTATACACAGACTGCGTAGAGTTCATGTTCCTGCTAGAGCATGTAACACTAGCCAACTGAACTTGATTACAATCCCCCGATGAACCATCCACTCTCCTCCTCTTGCTGGTGGATGATTGATCCTCAACAGTGGATTTTGTAACGGAACCCGAACTTCCAATACCATTCAAAAGCTCTTCAAGCCCCAACTCTGAAAATAACCCCTTGCGTGGGCCGGAAGTGGAACCAACACCCAACCCTGAGATGCATTCCAATATACTGGAGCTGATAGTTGAGTGGCCGCTACTCACTACAGGTGACATAATATCTTCCCAACACTCCCCGGCTAGTGTGAACCCAAAATCCAACCCTAAGCCATCGAAAAGATCATGTTCTCCACCATGAAAGTTCCCAGGCTTCTCTTCTCCAACACAAGTACTAGTGATGGAACTTTGCACAGGATTTGCTGGAATGTTGAATAAACTATCACTTTCCGCCAGACCAGATGGTAACAAAGAAGCACCCAGCATACTATGCTCTGGTGAAGGAGAAAACAATTCAGAAAGATTATCCACCATATAGCATTTGGACCAATCTTTCATAGAATCCGCCGACTTAAACTCCTCTTGAACATTGCGCTGTCTAGTTGAATCTTCAAGAAGTTGACCTTCAGTTGGATAGATCAATGGAAAAGAATGTTGGTTGTCCATTGGTTTTCCAGAGCGACCTCCATCAACCAATCCTCCCGTGTTGTTGTTGTTATTCGCCTTTGTATGAACAACGTGTAAAGAATCTTGGAGTCTCATTTCCGAAGGCAACAGTGGTTCATGAAAAGTCAAAACAGAACCTTCGCTACTCCATGTGCTAATGCAAGGGGTTTCTGTGGCCGAGTTACTAACAGAAGAGGAAGATTGTAAACGACCGTTCTGGAACTGAGTAGTACTAGGCTCATTGGATATCAACACTTGAGCTCCAATGCCAAAACCTTGCAATTGTAATTGGTCACTAGACTGAGACAAGAACCGACACTCTGGTGAAGTTCTTGCTTGGTGAACCTCTGACATCAAAGGGGAGGACTGGGGCAGATTGCTCGAAGAACATGCTCTTCCCAGCTCATCACAGACATCACCATGATCGAATTTGATATTACCATTATAGGAATTACCGTATGAGATTGCGGAAGCAAACAACCTACTAAGATCACTTGCTTCATTGTGCAAAGAGGAAGGCAAATATTCCAACTGGACTAGGGGATCAACATTTTCCATCTCTCGGAACAAGCTTTTTGTTTGATCCACAAATTCTACACTCTCCAGAATCTGCAACAGAAGCAAGATCACAGTCAACTAAAGTGTTAAAATATATATGAATGTAAAAGCTTTAGCATCTATGCCTGAAAAGAAAAACCCATTAATATCTTATCTTTCCCTTTGGAATTAAGACTCAAAATCATTGCAAAAATGATGTAAAACTGAAACTCTCATGAGCTTAATAATATCTGAATATGCATGCTGTCCTTTAGAAGAGATGTCAAGAGGAAAACATATATTGACCTGAGATAGCGTTTGATTAAAAAAAAATGGATTGGGAATCAAGAATGGGAATGAAAAGGAGACTTCCATTCCAAAGTCATTCTCATGACCAAAAAGTCTTATAATCCAAACATGGAGAATGAAATTTTTCATTCCCATTCTTGATTCCCATTGTAGAAAGAAAAAAAATATCCAAACGCTACTTGAAACAACTTCAGATACAATATAGTAAATGGTGAAACATGATTCAACTCTAAAGATGATTTTGTATGCTCCCATACTAACCTTGAGGGTAGATCCAAACAGCACCACTCCCTGAGGCTCAACAGATATCACTGCAATTGTCTGCAAAATAAATAACCATCCTCAATACAAATGACGAAATCATTAGCTTGAAACAATTACAAGCTAATGAACATGTTAGAAATGGTACCTTTATTCCAGAAGAAAACTGGTGGTGAATCTCAGAATCACCCTATAGAATAAAACAGAAACACAAAATCAATGAGCTAGAACAGACTAATGTCTTCTCTAAAAAAATTGATTTCCCAAAATTGTTGAACAAATTTTGATACCTGGAATATATCTTGATGAGTGAAAGAATTCATGGAATTCCATTCCCCGCCGCTAGCATCTGAATAAATCCAACGATGCTTCCGGGTGAAAGCAGCTTGGCCAATAACCCTAAATCAAAACAAGAACTAACCCAAGTAAGATTCTTCTCTAACCCTTAGATTCGCACAAAACATTTATAATAAGCTATTCGGATAATTCGGAAACAATCATTGACTATTGAGTACTAAAAAAAACCATTGTGAAATGACCTAAAATGAGAAAATTTTAGAAACAAACTACAAGAACTGAGCATACCCTTCTCCCAGCATGTGGACCTGTAGAAGCATATTGCCAAGCAATGTCCCCATCTGCTCTTCATAGTAGGCATCTTCCAAGGTCAATAACCTGGTAGCATTTCAAAAGCACAATCATAGTAAGCAACAAACAGTAGTAGACATTGAAAACTTTCCAACTTGAACAGAAACTATAGATCCCATGCCAAAAACTGTTAAATCAACTCAACACTTCACACAAGGAAACAAATTCACTCCAACCAAATCAATCTCACCAAGCTATTGTGCAACAGTGAAAATTACAAAACAACAAACTTCAAAAACCATTTTCAAAGCATCTTTGTTTCTCTTATTGTCTGTGTTCTTTAGCATACAAAACAAAGCAAAAAAATCAAATCAAGCTGGCACTCAACACTCTACACAAGGAAACAAATTTACTAAAGCTAACCAAATCAACCTGACCAAGCTAGTCCAACAGTGAAAATTACAAAACCCACAAATTTCCAAGTTCTCTTTGTTCTGTAGCATACCAAAAAAAAAATCAAACTTTCTCTTTAAAAAAAAAGGAAACAAATTTCATGGTTTTCTTCGACGGCAAAAACCCACCTGCTGACCTGCATTTAATACCCATTTCAAATCCAAACAACAAAATCTGCAGAAAAATTAAACAAAAACAAAAAAAATCGAAGACGAAGAAGAAAGCTGACATGGAATTGCGGTGATCAAAGCGCCAGAAAACCCCATAAGACCAGCCATTGTCGCGACAGAGAAGCTTGAGCGTCTTCTTCACAGACGAACCCATTTCTGCTACTGGTTCACCCATTTCACTCACTCACTCAAAAACAAAAACCAATCACAAACCCATAACCATAAGAAATAAAGGTAGCTCCTTTAAGCAAAACAGAGGCAATGTGTTGCTGCAAAAGACCCACTCTAGAAGAGTGCTTTTTTGGGTATGCTCAGGACTCTACGCAGATGAGCTAATAATAAAGAAAAGCTGTAAAAAAAAATCAATTTGTTCTCAAAATCTTGTGTATCTTCCTCTTGTTGTTCAAGAAAACAAAGCAAGAGAAGCAGAGAGGTGACGATGGGTGAAGAAGACAGAAAGCGAAAACAAAAGCTGTTTTTGGAGAAGAAGATCAGTGTTGTGAGAAAAATATGGAGAAAACATATATATAAAAGTGGTCGGCCTCAGACTTTGGGAATTTAAAGCCTTCATAGAAACATCTCTCTATAGAACAAAATTGGAAACGGTGATGCTTTTTATTTTAAATATTAGGACTATATAAATATTGATTATTTTATTAATGTGTTATTACAAAAGTTAATACATGTCTTACAAATAAAGTTTGTCTTTTTTGTCACAAATAGAGACAATATTTTGAATTATAGGTTGATTTTTTTTTTCAATTCCTTGTTAAAATGAATTTAATTCAACCCGACTCACAAAGGGTGCTAATTTTGGATTAGATTTCGAGTTTTTAAAAGTGAAGATAATTCGAGATTGTGTCAAGGTTTTTAAAATTTAGTTGAAAATGTCATAATCAATCTCAACCTAAAATTAGTCGTATTTGTTCAGGTCTAGGGTCAGATTTGTTTTGAAATGTGCGAATCTGACAATCCATATGCAATTTTTCAAAGAACATTAAACTCCGACCAGTTTCAAAGTTGGGTCCATTTTATGTGACCCAAAACCCTCAAAATTTAAAGACGGGTTTCTAATATTTGACTCTAGTCTCAATATTACATGTGTAGTTTTAATGCAAATTTGTCCAATTTAAAAATTAGTTGAATCTATTTTGTTTTATCTAAATCTAAAAATAATGTGATTTAAGTTCAAATTTTGTTAGCTAAGAGGTTATTTATGTTGGATTATTGTTAATTTAAATTTAAGTTTATGTCACAATTATAACATATAAATTTGAGAATAATAATAATTTTTCTTTATTTTTAAGAAAATGAAATAATTGAAAATCCACCAAGATTTTGTGCATTTATTGTCCAAATATTTTTGCCTTTTACTTCACTCCTCCTCTGACTGGTCAACATGAATCAATTTCTTGTCAATTCTGCTTCCATATCATCAAACACAATTTGTGTCAATATGGTTTCTCAACCATCTACAAAGTTAATCAAATTAAAATAGTCTGATGTTTAAATACAACAAATTTCTTCCTTAATTTTACTTATGTGTTTTCTTTTTTGAAATATATTTATGTGGTTTTTTTTTAAGGGTGAATGCTAGTACTTCTCATTAAGCCATAAAATGTCAAGAAGGCTTACAAAGCATAACTAAGTTCAAAGAAGACATAACATAAAAAATCAAATCTAGCCAAACTAAGAATGCAAAACAACTGAAAAACATAACGCAAACTAGCCAAAAGAAAA
>JAYMTF010000358.1:0-38566 GCA_036897485.1 Pelargonium nanum
AATCATTCGTTGTTTTTCTTTTCATCCTCCATACACATGATATGCTTGCATATGAGGGGGAGGAGTATCTCATAAAGCGTCTTCTTTTTCTTTTTTTTTGAGCAACTTTTGTGCTAGCATCACCTTAGGTTTTCTCTTTTTTTTTCTTAGGTTTGGATTTTTGTGGAGAGTAGAATGAAGGGTTGATAGCGTTGGGCAAACTTGTGATTTTATTTTTCGACTTTTATAGCATCTCGGTATCTTTTTGGCTAACCTACAATGACAATCAACACCAAAGAAGAAGTCGTTGAAGGTTAGCCAAAAAGATAACTTGTGATAACTTGATAATAACTAGTACAATAGAGACTCTTTTCTCGGCATCTCGGTATCTTTTATTGATGTGAATAACTTGTAAATAACTTGTGATAACTTGATAATAACTAGCACAATAGAGACTCTTTTATTATCAAGTTATCACAAGTTATTTACAAGTTATTCACATCAATAAAACAAATTCAACAAAGGTTATTCACAAATATTACGAAATCAACTCAAATGACCAAACTAACTTTATTTAATTAATCACTTTTCTTGTTGGATAAATAAATGTGAGTCAAACTAGTTTTATTCTACATTCAGTATGAGTTCTGCAGTTATGAGTGTGATCGTATCTCATTAAAACCCTAGTTCCAATCATAACTGCATTTTTAAGAGGATTATTATATCAAGATTCCAATGAGAACAATGCATGTCCAAAATCCAAATATTAAAGAAACTAGCCTTTGCAAGAAATTGCAATGTACTTTAAGAGATTAACGAAACTGGCTTTTACGATTCAGAATTTGAACACAATGGATATTGTAATGAAGTATCTGCAAATTATCAAAAATGTGACAAGAAACAGATCTGTAAATACCTGATCTGCTGTAATGCCATTGTCAAAAGCATTGTACAAACTTTCTTTTGTGATTGCTCCAACAATGAGATTTGGCAATTGATACTCTATCCTGCATATATTAATGCAAAGTTATCCGCTTCCTAAATCAAGAGCATATACAAAGGAAAAGCCAGAAATTAGTTAAAATAAGACAGGAACACAATATACCAAGCAATTAGGTGGCATACCGTGAGAAAAGACGTAAAATTTCACAATGCAATTTGGAAGATGAGTATGCATACATCCTGAAGTTTGTTTCTACAACTACAAACCCCTAAAAAGAGAGTAAATAAGAACAAAATACATTAGTAAGCAAGGATATAACACAACAAAGATGGAACATAAATCAACAAAAAGAAATACTACTATTAAAGAAAAATTAGCCTGGTAAAGCTTATGTCGTCGTTCATACCTGTTTCCGCGACGAGGAATCTGTTAAACTGACTGAGAGATTAGTAGCTAATTTAGTAGGTATAAACCAACTCTCTTTTCTGCCCTGGATGAATGTAACAGACCCAACTATGTTACTACTCACAATCAATCTTAAATTTGTATATGATAGATAATCAACTCGCCGTGTAAGAGAATGGCAGAGTTCAGAATAACCTGCTGAAGTTTAACCAATCCCAAGTCTGCAAGGTCCTTTATCGTACCCATTTGCACCTCAGTCAATGTATCCATATTGTATGCCTACAAAGGATAAAGTCGTTGATAAATGTGGGATTAATATTTTTTTTTTTTGTTACTCAACAACAACAAAACCTTGTATAACAGAGTAACAACAAAAATTAAAATATTTTACTTTTCCAAAAAAACTTGGTCCTAGTAACAACAAAAATAAGATCAATCAAACCACAAATTTAAAAATTCCAAGGTTAAGTTTAGCTGTAGATATCTAACTATACAATTGATATAATAATACTATTATGCTTTTATGTGTAGACATTAGTAGCCCTAAAGTCTATAAATTATAGAACAGTTGCTGTAGTATTGCCACGGCGGTTGAACTAGTTAACCAGGGAGGCAATTTATAGCACATACAGAGCAACTCTACAAAAAAGAATGAGAACATTAAAGTTGACCAGACAGTTATAGCACATACAGAGCAACTCTACAAAACAATCATGCTAGAAAATGTCACAAGTGAACAACATATCTCTGATACCTTTCCTGTCACGTGAAAACTAAGCTCTAGTAGAAAGGAAATCAAGTCGGCCGGGTCTACTCCACGCTCCTGCACCAGAATGCAACGTCGAGATATAATATAAACATCAGGTAAACAAAGATAAACTATAAGTTCCAGTCTGACCAAGTTGGATTTTATATTAGGGATGTAAGGCAAACTCCAAATGAATTGAAACAAATATACCAACTCCCATATTCTATTGTGCAAAGTTTGCCAACTAAATTATAAATAAAATTAAAAGAAAATCCTACTTTCTGCTGCCTACTCTCTCTCGCTTTTTCATAACAAAAATTCATATTTCATATTAACCTAAACCAAATATTGATGGAGTTTATAATTTTCTTTTCCAAGTTCTTAATACAATATCTTGAAATATCTTTTATGAACCTAGAATATTATCTTCACAAATGTCCATCACTAGAATTTGAAGGCCAAAAAGTCTCTATGGAGAAATACATGGAAAAGACTCTTAGCAATCCATACCTCTGAATTAGAAATATATTCTCTGACAATGTACCAAAGTTGTGCATTTGTGTCCATCAACTGTTATTTCAACAGATCAAAATTAGTAAGAAAACAATATGGAACATTTGAAGAACTGCAAGTGACTCATCGTTCACATTACCATACCAAAAACTGGAAACCACTTTCAGTGAGTCTTGGAGCTTCTTTTTCCCTATTGAACATACCATCAAACATGACATACAGATTTCTTACTATGGAGTTGCAAAAAAGAAAGTCAGTAACCATGTTGAAAGAAATAATACCTTTGGGACAAAAGACCTCTTTGAAAAATCTTCATCATTGAGGAGCTGAAGTTGGTAACCCTCTCAGCTTGGGCTGAATTTATAAGATGCAGCAAGAAACACTGGTTTAACAGAAGTAGAAGATGTTACAAAGAGTAGCCAAAATCATGAGCCTAAACAATGATCAAGAAATAAACTATCATTTCTCCCAAGAGAAGTAGGAACTAGGATATATAGTTTACTTATATACATGTGCAGAAACAAGGCTACCAACGGAAACACTCTCACCTCCCATTGTTCAAGGGCATAGGCTTCAAGATCATCTAAGCTTGGTAGCCTCAATGTAATATTTGAAGGCATTGGCTCCCTTGGCAAAACTCCCCTGTATTCATTATCCAGTTTGATGTCAATTCATATTGTTGATAGAATGAGGTAATAGGGAATAAGGGATTCGGTAATTTAGATATATATATTTTTTTTATCAGCAAAAGAGTACTCTTATTAAAGAGAGAAAAGAGTACAAAGGGAAGAAACAATCCCAGAGGTAAGAGTACAGGCCAGCCCTAAAGTATGGAACAAAAACTATAAAAACTAGCAGGATAAAACAAAAACAAAGGGGCACAGGAGCTCAGGAGCCTAAACTCAGCAAGCAGGACACAGGCGCTCGTGACAGTGCCGTGTTAGATAAGCGCCTTGACGACCCCGTCATAGTTTTCCGGAATGATGGCTATATTATGTTGATGGTAGGAATGAGGTGCGGAGGAAATGGGCAAACATGATTTAGTTGGATTTGAGAAGACTCAGCTTCTCAATGACAACTTCCTCATCACTTTGAGCGACTGCTCCTAAACTTTTGCACAAATTCCACAATTCTTTGGCCTTAGAAATCGGTAATTTAGATATGTTAATTTTTACTCCAACTCAAAAGCCTAAACTATTCAGCGGAGGGACAAATTAGAACATCAAGTTGTCTCAAAATTCATATTCTTTCAACGTGGGATATTTAATCATTCATAATGCAAGTTGGACAACATAACGAATCTGCACGTGGGTCAAGAATTAATAGGTAGGTAACACAAACGAGTCACTAGTCCTAAACCAAACCAGCTATGATAGCAAGTTAGACTTCATTTCAACCCAAAAGTTTATGCTATAAGGTGGATGGTTCAACTAGCATATCAAGTGGTCTCAAATTTCATATTCTTTCAATGTGTATACTTTAACAAGATACAAACTTAGAAGGTAACTAGGATAGCCTGAGAAATCCAATATAGAAGATCAAATGCCAGCCCAACATAACTTGAAAAATTAAGAAGTGTGGGTAAATGAGAAAACAAATAGGCTAACTAGTCTAGACTCCAGATAGTGTGCACAAATTTTCAGTGGTAATCTAAGGATGCAATCACAGTACAATGACTTCACTGTAGATTAATACTTTCATTCATCTGCAATCAGATAAGATCATAATAAACCAAACAAGATGTGGATGTTTCCTACTTTCCTTAACATTAATATGAACAATCCTTTACCAAAAACAATACAAGGCAAAATCTGTCATCCAATTCCACCACTCAAAAAGATAATGATGCTGCACATTTAGTTGAACTAACAAATACAAAGCGTTTAATTACATACATAAACTAAAACTTACCCGTGGATCAAATGTTTTTGTAGATTAGTCTGAAACACAGGATTTAATTTGTAAGTGGTTTCCTTTTTCCTGCAAATGGAACACATAGAACCTCAGCTAAAAAGTGAAAGCACCATGTATCACAACAAGTAAGTTTCAGTTTCAGACTAAATCTTCAATTATCAACCTTCTGGCCATTAAGTAGAAGCAAAATGTGTTCACCTGTCAACTCTATCAACATTCTCTGTAAATATCCTCAACTGAATTAATCGATCAATTGCGACTTTGTGCTTCGAGAGGCCATCTGCAAGCACCCATTCTCCCATTGACTTGGCTGTAACTGGAACATCAATGTATAGCATCTGTAGCACATACTTCTTAGCTAAAGGCGGCAAAGATCTGGAGAAACAATAAAGAACACTTTTTTAAACCTAGGAGAGAATTCGAGAATGAATTTGTGAAAACCCAAGAAAAAACCCAACACAATCAACAAGCAATAGTGAAAAACAAACACAATTAGAGAGAGAGAGATGACCTAAGAATGGCTTCGCAAATAAATGCATTTTGGTAGAGGTGATCGAGCTTCATGGCCGGCAGAGACGCCACCATGTCCATGAAATTTTTGGCTATTATCTTCACTTCCGGCATTGTCACAAACCGATGATTGGTTTCGCGGAGACTGAATTGTGAGGTTTTGGAGTGAGAGCAGTGACAGGAGCTTTAATGGTATCGGATCGGAGACCTAACGGGTCATGTTACCGGGTCAGCGGTCCGGGTCAGATGTAACGGGCCGTTTTGGTTTAAGCAAATGTTCTAAAACCACAAACATGCATGTATCGTGCTCAAAACGAATCAAAAACCCATGAAATCAAATTCAAATTCCCAGTTTCCAGTTTCCTCCTTCACACTCTGCAACTATTGTTTAACGCGAAATTGAAGTAAACAGAAAGAAGAAAAGCACGCGTTTTTCATGACCACATACAGTGTTTTTGCTTTACTAGTAGTGTAGGTGTTTTCAACTTCTCTCTGCAAATTTGAATCTCCTCTTCTCTCTCGCCGTCGTCGTGTGTCTGTAGCTTCCAGACCTAACAAGCTCGCATCTGAATCATCGGGAACCTAGGTAAGACCATTTTTTCCTCTTGATTTTCCTCGAGCTATTGTTATAGTTGGATTTGGTTTTGTGTGTGAGGTTGATTTTGGGGATTCTGAAATCACGACGCAGTAAAGATAGAAACTTTATGGCAATTTATGTAATAAAATAATAGATTATGAAAATGATTTATTAAAAGAAGTGAGTAACCTATTCTAATATTCTGTCGGACACACGAAACATAGGAAGTGGAGTTACCTGAGTGATCATAAGCTCTCCTCTTCAACGTATCTTCTTCTGTGACGCCGGTCGTTTTCTTCGTCCCAGACGAGGTCGCCGATCAGGTTTGTTTTGTACTGCACTCTTTTTTAAACCTTTTCTTCATGTTCTTTCCGTTTTGCTGTCCTCTAAATTTCTTCCTCTTTCTCCTGCAAGAAGCAGCCATCAACGAATTCAATCCCGCAGCTACAAATCAGACTCACTCTCACTCTTGGGTTAGGTAATTAGTCAATGTATTTGGATTTTGAAGGGTTTTGAGGTTTTGGGTTTTTCTGTTAGTTGCTAGTAAAAGGTATCATATATTGAGATTTTTGTTTTTTTGTTTTTTATTTTTATGTAACTGTTATCAGAAGCTTGTGATGAAGATTTTGAGACATTAGTGTTTCATGCATTTAATTGTTTTTTTTTTTTTTTTTGCATTTTTGTGTGTGTTGGTTTTGACAATTAAGTGATGTTCTGTTTTGGCATTGAAAATTTAGGTTGATGTTTGTGCTGTTTGTGCCTATTTGTCTTAGAATGTTGATTGATACATACACATTTATTTTATTTTATTTTTACATTCTCTGTTTGTGTTGTTTTGAGTGATGTTCTTGTGCTCTCTTATATATAGCTTTTTGGTATTTTGATGACTTTTTCTTTCTTTCCTACAATCTTTCTTTTACTTTAAATTTATGTCTAAAACTGGGTTAATTCTAGTTGTTATACATCTGACTAATGATGTAATAATATGAAACCTGCAAACTTATATTCTATGTCACAATGCTCTAAGTTTGAATTCATATGCTAAAAGGATTGTTAGTTTAATTTATCGTTTTATAATATATGTAAGATCTTACTTTTTACATTATGATGCATATTTCAAAAATGTGAGCCTCTTCATTTGAGTGGTTGCTTTGCTTTGAGGTTAGCTTTAGGGTTCTTTTGTGTGCTTGTGGAATTCTAGTTCAGGACAACATTGGTTGATATTTCTTTTCCTTTTTCCTTTTGGGTTACAAGTTTGGCTTAACAAGAATGCCATCATGAGTCATATCAAATTCTTTCAATGATCTTTTGTCATTTGTTGCTCTGTCATATTGTCATTTGCCCCTGTTGCTTATTTGCTAAGTCTATCAAAACTCAAAAGTAATGAAAAGAATGAAATTCAAATGGGAAGAAAGGGGAAAAAATTGAGCTTTGTTTATTTTTGTGTGCTCACTGTGTAAAAAAGAAGAAGTAATATTTCAAATTTAAATTACGATAATTGTGGTCAAAAGATTCAAATGAGAATGACAAGACAATTCTTTAGCCTCTATGCAAACAACTGCATGTCTGCATAACTATTTAACCTAGTTGAAGTTTCAAAAGTTTTGCACTTGCTAAACTATAAAATAGATAAGGAATCCTCTTCTTGTTATCACTTTGACTGTTTTTAGCATCCAAGTTATTGTTCAAACGGTTGGAAATATTTTCTGCAAATGACTGAATGTGAATTTCTCTGATATTGATGCAGGAGTTTGGCTTTTATTGTCGCGTTTGAATCAGAAGACCACTCTAATATTTGTAACTTGGAAGGTGTATTGTGTTTGAAAAGCATGGCATATGAACCATCTGATTTGGAGACGGAGGTAACTCAACTTAGTTTTGGAGGATTTGACAGTCATGTGACTGTGGACGAGCTTGTGGACTACATCGAAGATACAATAGGACTTATTTGGAGGTGCAGATTGAAGACTTCTTGGACCCCTCCAGAGTCTCTTCCGAACTTTGAGATCGCTAATATTAATGACATTGAAAGAACAGATGACTACAAGGAAGTGGAGCCCCATGCATTTGTACATTTTGCCTCTGCTAATGCAGTAGATTCTGCTCGGGAAGCTGAAGGGCGTTGTGAGCTTTTCCTGAACAACAAACCATTGATGCTCAGTCTGGGGCCTGAGAATCCATCTCGTATGAATTCTAGGAGGAGGAATAAACATCCACATAAGTTCCCTAATGTTCTTGTCGAGATTGGAAGCAGGGTTAGCCAAAATGAGTTCTTTGTTGGTTGGAAAGGAGCTCCTTCTGGGGTCGATTTTCTAGTTGATCCCTTTGACAACACCTGCAAGTTCTGTTTCCAAAGGGATACTGCTTTTGCTTTCAAAAATACTAGTAGACATGCAGTGATAAAATGTGATTTCAAGGTGGAATTCTTGGTAAGGGACATCAATATATTCGAACAATATACAGATATGTCATCTATGTCTTTAGTTGTCATGTTTCAGTTGGCTTCATCTCCCTGCGTCTGGTATAGAACCGCCGATGACAAAATTAAAGAGTTAGTGGCATTTGATTTGTTGGATGATGATGATCCTTGGATACGTACCACAGATTTTACATATAGTGGGGCCATTGGCAGGTGTAATACTTACAGAATTTCAATCCCACCCCGTCATGGTATTAAGTTGAAAAAGGCTATTGACTATCTTAAACATAGAAGGGTCACGGAGGGGGAAAGCCCCAGAAATCCTCTTAGAATACGTGATGAACCTGATTTTGGGAGTCATATGTTAGATCCTTTTTTTTGTATCCAATACAAGGAAGGAATAAACTTTGAGATACTGTTCCTGGTGAATGCTGTGATGCACAAAGGTATATTTAATCAGTACCAATTATCAGACAATTTCTTTGATTTACTGAGAAACCAATCAAAGGAGCTTAATGTAGCTGCACTTAAGCACCTATGCTCTTACAAACACCCTGTCTTTGATGCCTGTGAGAGGTTGAAACTTGTCCAAGAATGGCTCTTGAAGAACCCTAAGCTGTATATGAACCATAAAGAATGGGATGATATTGTTGAAATTAGGAGGTTGGTCATTACCCCAACTAAAGCCTACTGTCTTCCACCAGAAGTTGAACTTTCCAATAGGGTTCTCAGGAAGTACAAAGATGTTGCTGATCGGTTTCTTAGGGTTACCTTTATGGATGAAGGTATGCAGAAGATGAATGCACATGTTCTTAACTATTATGTTGCTCCTATAGTGAAGAAGCTCACATCAAACCCCTTTCCTCAGAAAACTGGAGTGTTCCGAAGGGTGAAGACCATTCTGACTGATGGTTTTTATTTGTGTGGTCGGAAGTATTCCTTTCTAGCCTTCTCATCTAATCAGTTGAGGGACCGTTCTGCCTGGTTTTTTGCTGAAGATAGGAATATAACTGTGCTTGGCATTAAAAGTTGGATGGGTAAATTCACCAACAAAAACATTGCAAAATGTGCCGCTAGGATGGGTCAATGCTTCTCATCTACTTATGCTGGTGTAGTAGTTCCATCAACTGAGGTTAATGAGCTTCCAGATATTGAGAGGAATAATTATACCTTTTCGGATGGGATTGGAATGCTCACACCTGATCTTTCCATGGAAATTGCAACAAAATTGAAACTGGAAGTGAGCCCACCTTGTGCTTACCAGATTAGGTATGCTGGTTGCAAAGGGGTTATTGCCACTTGGCCAGCTAAAGGTGATGGAATCCGGCTATCTTTGAGGCCTAGCATGAACAAGTTCCAGTCAAACCATACTACCTTGGAAATATGTTCCTGGACAAGGTTTCAGCCTGGTTTTCTCAATAGGCAGATAATCACATTGCTTTCATCCTTGGATGTTCCAGATAATATATTTTCTGAAATGCAGAACACTATGGTTTCCAATCTAAACCAAATGTTGGTTAATGTGGATGTTGCATTTGATGTTCTCACATCTTCCTGTGCTGAGCTGGGAAATGCCGCAGCAATAATGTTAAGTGCGGGTTTCTTGCCTCAAACAGAGCCTCATCTTCGAGGCATGTTAACTTGTATAAGAGCAGCACAACTTTCAGGCCTTAGGGAAAAGGCTAGAATCTTTGTTAATCAGGGGAGGTGGCTGATGGGCTGCTTAGATGAGCTTGGGGTACTTGAACAAGGCCAGTGCTTTATCCAAGTCTCTAACCCATCTTTGGAGACCTGTTTCTCAAAGCATGGCTCTAAGTTTACGGATACGAAGAAAGATCTAGAAGTTATCAAAGGGTTTGTGGTGGTAGCCAAGAATCCATGTCTTCATCCAGGCGATGTGAGGGTTCTTGAAGCAGTTGATGCTCCTGGACTACACCATTTATATGATTGTCTTGTTTTTCCCCAAAAAGGTGACAGGCCCCACACAAATGAAGCTTCTGGAAGTGACCTTGATGGAGATCTGTATTTTGTCACTTGGGATGAAAATCTTATCCCCCCTTCTAAGAAGAGTGCAATACCAATGGATTATTCTCCTGCAGAAGCCAAAAATTTGCAGCGCCCTGTTAATCATCTGGTAATTAATTGCACTGTTTCCATACTACGTCTAAGACTATTTTGATTTTTATGGCTTTTGGTGATGTGATTAACTTTAACTCTCCTGCATTTTATTTGTGAATATTCTCACTTTCTTACTTTGAAATAAAGCATCATCTTGTGTTTTTTTTTTTTTTTTTGTCTTTCTACGATATGCTTCACCAATTAGAACTCCTGAGAGAACTTTGCTGTCCATAGATATATTTGATTAGTTGATGCTGCACTTCAATATTGAAAAACTCTCCTTGTAGACCAGGATCTTGGTTGTGCTCATTTAATGGTAACTATAAATTTGCAGTAATAATATTTTCCTGATACTTTGCAGATATGGATGACTCAATATATATTTGAAAAGTATTGCATTGATAGATATAGAAGCTGTTTAGCGTGTGCTAATGTTGTTTTCTGGTCTGACAGTATGTGACTTCTGTCAGGACCAGTTCTATTGGAAAACGTTGAAAGTACTATATTTTGGGAATTGTTTCTGAAAAAAAAAACATGTTTAATGATCTTGGAGTAAATACTATGTGCAGCATGCTCAGAAACATCAAATAATGTGATAGTATCTGTAATTGCTGATACCAAGTATTTATATATTGTCTGAATTCAAGATTGCACAGTATGTTATTTCTCTAGGTAGTGTATACATATACACACCATGTCCTTGTAAAATCTCTCTTATGTTATGTTCTGTCTATTCTTCAGGATATTATTGACTTTTTTGTGCGACACATGGTTAATGAGAGCCTGGGGACAATCTGCAATGCACATGTTGTCCATGCTGACCGTAGTGACTATGGGGCCCATGACGAGAAATGCATCAAACTAGCAGAGCTAGCCGCCTTAGCTGTTGATTTTCCTAAGACCGGCAAGGTGGTTTCCATGCCATCAGACCTAAAACCCAAATTGTACCCAGATTTTATGGGAAAAGAAGACTACCAATCATACAAGTCTGAAAAAATATTGGGAAGACTTTATCGCAACGTTAAGGATGCTTATGATGATAGCTTGTCTATATCTTCTGAGGCGATTGTTGGTCCCGGCGACATCCGTTATGACAAGGATCTTGAAGTTCCGGGATTCGCTGATTTCATTGCCAATGCTTGGGATCAGAAATGCTCTTACGATGAACAGCTAAATGGTCTGTTAGGCCAATATAAAGTGAGAAGAGAAGAAGAGATTGTAACAGGGCACATTTGGTCTATGCCAAAGCACAACAGCAGGAAGCAAGGGGATCTGCAGGAGAGACTCAAGCACGCTTATCACTCCTTGAAGAAAGAGTTTAGGCAATTTTTTGAGAAAATGGGCACAGACTTCGAGCAACTCTCTGATGATGAGAAGAACCAGAAATACGAGCAGAAGGCATCGGCATGGTACCTAGTCACTTACCATCCAAAATGGGTGAAGGAATCACTTAAATTGCAAGGGCTGGGTAATGATGATAAGGACATGATTAAGTTGAGTTTTCCTTGGATCGCTGCTGATTATCTTGCTCGAATCAAGATTAGGCGCCAAGAATTGCAGACGGTTGACTCGGGTAAACCAATTAATTCCTTAGTGAAGTACCTTGCTCAACGCATATGACCGGCATCTGAAGCTGGAAAAGCTATACTTGTGCTGGATTGAGCTTTATAGGCTGCAAGACCACTCTGCCATTCGAAATTAAACTTTCAAGTATCTTTTTCTTTTATTATGGCCTTTGTAATTATGAACAATCTAGTAATGTAGTTTCGACGGTTGAACTATTACTGAGAATATCATGTTTCTTTGGGAATGTTCATACTTCTTTCAAGTTTTGAGGGAAATTATTGTATGAATTTCATACATAGCTCTTTGTTATAAAGCTTGAAGTGGCTGATTTATATCTCTTTTGTGTTTCTGAGCTTGCAACTGTTTCATTTGTAGTAAGTCATCAAGCAAGCGAGCACGCATGAAGCAGAAGGTGGAAAATCTAGAAAGCCGATTGGAAGCTAGCTCGTAATCTATTTGGGTAAGCTTATAAATCAGTCAAACTAGCTTGTACTATATTTGAAAGACGACTTCATTTAATTTGTACTGATAGCGGGGTGTTAAAAAGTTGGTCATTCTTCTCGCTTTGACTCACGTCGAATTCACCAAATGTATGTTATTGCATGTGATATGTAATTATCTCAAACATCACATTATTCCTCTTATCCCCCACACTCCATGCATTGGCCTGTTTTATCTCCTCTTCTGCACACTTGGACCTTTTCTATATTTCATTTTTCTTAGTGAGCTCTCTCCTTTTCAAGGAAGGTGAAAGCCACTCCTCCAAGTCTGCTCATATGATGGGCTTGTGCCCCATCTTTGTTCGGGCCAAGCTCCTCATCTGAACAGAGGGGTATTTACTATTTAGAGCAACTCCAACGCAGTGCTTAACATTTTGGTGTCAACGCCAAGCGTTGGAGCGAAAAACGTTAAGTGGAGATACTACCTATTAAACGGCTAAGCAACGATGCTACACAATTGAAACTCTTTTTATATATGAATAGAAATTAATTTTACTTTAAATTCAATCAGCCAAACTATAATCGGCTCAAGGACCGGACTGAATAGACCTAATCTAATTTCTTTTATGAAGACTAAATCGGTCCGGTCCTACTCCAAGTAGGTAAATTTTCGTTCCAGATCCAAACATGTCGAGTCCTATAAAAACACAAAGTATGTAATTTCAACTATTAAAAACACTTTGAATTCCCTCTGAGGTCTCAAGTTCGAGTCTCCTTGTCGACGGTATGGAGTAGAATTTGTTGGGTGGGGTTTAGGGTGACGCTCTCTTTGAAAAGTGAGAAACATTGTTATTTCAAGTATAAAAAAAAACTATATTATCAGTATCTTCTATGAAAACGAAAATTCAATTCGAGAGAAAATGAGTAAAATTAATTAGCAGACGGCACGGTGAATTTGAGCAATGTGAAGATTTGTCTGTTCAGTAAAGAGTAATGAGTCGCAGAGATGAGTAATGGAACAGAGGACATCTCTTTATATTTTCTCATCCAATTCGCAATAACCTGTAAAATTTATCATAATTTGTCCAGACAAAATTAATTTGAACTGTACTCGATTTCTTAATACCATATTTAACACCATAATATCTATTTATTTTCAGGTCAAGTTCACGTGAATCATTATTTATTTTTATTTTCATTTTTTGGGCATCAATGACCTACCATTAATTTGTTTGAACGAATCATTAATAATTTATACACAAAATTTTATTGTGTCATTACTACTATGGATTTACTTGGTCAGGACAAGATCACATGTTTGCATAGAATAGAGTATTTTTTTTATATACAAAGAAAGTATTAGTTTCATTAAAACTAACGATGAAATAAAGATTTCATAAAAAACCTATCAATTTTAATTCGTAGATCTCAAATGTTAAAAGAAATAACCAGTTGTCATATACTTTGTTACAATCTTGACTAAACCGATGAAACAATAGAATCATTCATTATTTTCTTCAAAAATATCTGACGAGTCCCAACCAAAACTCACTGACTCATAATAAATAGAAAAAAAAAAAAAACATTTTCTAGTATGGAAGCTAGAAAAATGTCGAACAAAGGAAGACATACAAAAGCTTCCAGTAATAGAGTAAAAACAAACTATAAATTTAATATAACTACAAAAATACAATTTTAAAAAATAAAATAAATCAATTTATCCGTAGTAACATATTTGAACGAACTAACATGTAATGAAGACAAAAATGATAAAAATGTTTTTGCAAGTTGATTAGATAGGAAGAGTCTATATTGATAATAAAACTAACAGAATAACATGACTAATCAGGTTGGATCGGTAACAAATGTGTTAAATAAATAAAAATAAGAAAAAATTACAGATGACACCTTATTTTGGCGTCCCAAAACACATGGCTACAAAAAAATATTTACATAACAAATCACTACAATAAAAAAAAATCATAAAAGATCACTACCCTACATTATCATCTCGCCTGTTAAAAATTATTTTTGACAGATTTAGCACGTGTTTCTCATTATGTGATGGTCACATGACATATTAGTGAACTATTACATGAAGTGAGAGATAAACCACTAAGAGACAAAATAAGATTTGTATTGATTTTGTGAACATATCTTGGTATTAATTTGATATCCAAGAAGTTTACAATTTTCAATAAGCATGCTATACAATTTCATTAATATGTCATATGTGACCATCACGTAATGAGATAGACATATTATGTTTGTTAAAAATAACTTTTGAAACACAAAATGATAACACAGAATAGTGATTTGTTATAAAAATATTTTTATAGTAGTGATATGTTATGAGGCCAAAATATTGAAATTAAATTCTTCTGTGATTTTTTTTTTTTTTTTTTGAAACTCCAAACATCATTAAGGTGGACCAACTGACGAAGCAGCTGCAAATAATTTATGAAGTTATTCAAGTTCTTCTCCAAAATCATTACAACTTGAAACCAATGCATTCAATTTGCAATCCATGGAACCAAAGTCAATAAATACTCTCTCTATTATGTTACATGTGACTAATAATGATAGCCAGATATTGCAAAAATAATTGAATTTTATAGTTACTTGATTATAAGAGAAAATATTTTATTATTGGCTATATCAATTATCATTGAAATAGATGTTGTGAAAGTTGTTGCTGGAATTACAGACTAAGACGAGGAATTTGAAATTTTCAAAACTGATGATTGATGATATTTTAGGTTTAGCTTAGTTTTACGAAATTGATGATATTTAATAAACGAATTTATCTTGTAAAATTTTGGAATAGATAGGACAATTTGCACTATTAAACACATTTCATGCCTTAAAACTAAAACCAGACATGAAAATCAATCATACTCAAAATACTATATATTCAAATTCAAATTAGATTTTATCATCTCAAACACTACATAAAATCGGATTTACCAGCTCTAGCCACGTTACCGGGGTAGTCATAGAGTTTATCCAAATGATCAACAATTATTTTGAAATTTTTGGTTACTATAAATAATTTATTTTAATTTGTTTTTGAGAAGATAATTCAGATACATCTGAGACTAATATTTGTTTTGCGGGTCTATAGCCGTAGATATTAATTAAAGAATATTACCTAAAGATGTTAAATAACTTTTTTATCTTTAGATAAAGACATAAAACTCATCATTGTTATTCCACTAATAATATATTTATTCAACTTTATTGTTAAAAACTTTTCATTTTTTATATGAAATTTATTATAACAAAGGGTATTGTAATAAAATTATGTGTAAATATTTGCTAAAAGTGAAAAGTGACAATTATTTTGAAATAAAAATTGGACTCTAAAATGACATTTAATTTGAAAAGACATAGTAATAAGGTTTAGTTTTGGGGGACAAAACTCTAAGTGGCCTGGCCAATCTTCTACGGAGACAAGAATCTGATAAATGGGCCTTGATCATATATGATCAACGGCCAAGATCACGTTGTACGTGGTTCCCACATCACCACAAGATTTTCATATGGCCCACTCATTTGCTACGCGAGTAGTCAAATCAAGGGCCATGCTGACTTATGTTGTTTCCAACCAATCACATCATCCCACGTACATTATCAGGTTTTTTTATTTTCTATTCTAGAAAAAAAAATAAAAATTCCTTCTGCATAATTTTTGACTGAAATCTGCTAGAACCCAAAAGCCAGTGATGATGAACTGATGAAATGTGAGCAGGGAATGATTTTTTTTTTCTTCTTCCCGAAAAGGAAAATATGTGACCCTATAAATTAGTCAGATTTAATTTGTCTATAAAAAAAATTGTCAGATGTCTTGGACTTATTATTATTTTTATTGTTACATCTTTTTTAACTCCTATTAATGTTATCAACTATTCAACAATAGTTTTTTACATAAATATATGTGTTAATAACTTTATTTTTATTGTTGCTATTAATCGTCATTTATTTTTGCAGCATAGTTGTCCGTAAATATTTAGTAAAACTATTGTCATGCTTCATATGGGGCAATTACTAACTCTAGCCGGTTTTCGAGTTATCCGTCTTTACTTTGGACGAGTATTATATTTTCAAGAGCGGTCTTGTCATCCTCACTTAACCTTCGTGTTAGTGTTCTCATTGAAAGTCTTTTTACTCAAAATTGATTTCTCTAAATATTATTTATCTGATGTCATCCTTTTCTTCTCTATAGACCACATCTCAAGGGTGCTACACTCCTACTCCCAACATGGTCACCTAAGACTATTGTGACAAATTAGTTCATAACATTACTTAAAGAGATCTCGCTTATAAATAGACCATTTTTGACGTCTAAATCAGATTACACTATGTCCAATTGAGAAGTAAGATTCTATAGCATGACGATGCCTCGTAATTATGAGGCAAGCCTCGAAGGTATAACAACATGAACGTCTTACATATCCGAATTTTATTCAAGAACTTCATGGGATAAAAATTGACATCATCAATCATGGTCCCACCATGACATCATTCAATCTTTACAAGTATAAATACTCTCTTCTTGAACCGATAAACTGATTTTAATTTAAACTCGAATCATTTTTACAATTACATATGCTCATTCTCACACCCGAGCACAAACTCTGGAGCACCTTGTCTCCATCCATGAACTAGTAGTGTAGTAAAAAAGACATGAACATGTCTATCTGTCTAGCAGAAGCCTTGTTCATGTCTGTCTCTCATTATGGGAAAGCCTAAGGGTACCCCTGAAATGTGACTACACGCTTAGAGGATTCCTCTGCAGATTAATGGTTGCCTATTGCTAGTGCTCTACTCATAAAATATTAAATAATTTTCTATAGACTTTTCATTCTCAACTCAATATATATTACCACAATGCCCTCTTCCTTTTTCTCCATTCTATTCGATCACTACTACTATGCACGTTTCCATTTCCGACATTTCACATCTTCATTGATTGCTCTTCTCATATAGTAAATGATCTCAAGACCTAACATTTTGGATTTGCTCAGTCTCTAGTCATTAATAATTAAACATAAGATCTTTCTATGTTCATTTTATTAAGTGTGTAATACCCTACAACTGTGTCATTGTGTTTCAGTAAAATCTTTGTTTCCTCCTTATGAAAATAGTATTATATAATTAAATTGAGTATTGTTTGACTAGACGATAGGTGTAATACCAATAACATGATTGTCTAAAAAATGAATACTATAACTCATTGGCAAATGTGAAAAATTTATAAGTTTCCAGCAAGACGGGTGTATCTTGACTAAGTTATTGGCAACAAAAATATTGGTTTCTTTAGGATAAGTCTATAGATGACTTCGTTAATCGAGAGCTCTTTATGCTTGCAATCTGTTAAATTTCAATAATGAGCTAAATACAATGGTCTGAACTTCCACTACTAAAACCTCAACCTTATTACTAACTTATATATAAAATTGCAATCAATCTTAATGATACTCCAGTTTTAATACACAACTTCAACTCATTAATAATTATAACGTGTTTCATCATTTTAATCTATGAACACTTCAACTTTGTAATACAATAGCATAAGTTAAAGTATAAAGAATTGGTAATTGAAAACATAACGCACAATAATTGTATATACGCATGTTTTAAAATAAATAAAATACTCTAAAACTATCCAAAAATAAAAATATTAATAAATAAAACATCTTCAAGCGTGTAATCTAAAGATTCTAAATTCACCTTAAACCCATAATGGAATAAGCATTTAGACTTGTCAAATTTCAACTCATTCTCAAAACACATACATTTGAACTCAAAAAGTGTACCAACTCCTACCTTGTTAGTTTTTACGAAACAATTAAATAGTTAAAAAAGATACATGTATATTACTTCTTTATGATTTTTACCCATTTTTTATTATCAATATATAAGTATATAACCATGTATATAGTATATAGTAAGATTAAATATTAGAGTGGGGGGGTTGTGGAGGCAGTGAGATAGGAGTAAAGGCAACATTATGACAATTAATTTGGAAATAAATAAGAATACAACGAACTTGCATATATGAGTTAATATATTGGTTTTGGATATATATGTATTTAAAAATATAAATACTAGTAATCATTAAGGAGGAGCTAGCGGTTACAGCAGAAGCTGTATTAAATTGATCTCACACGTACCCACATGGAGCTCCTTAAAGAAAATTAAAAGCTTTTACATACTACTTATTATCATTTGCTCATAATAAATAATACAAAATAAATTCCTCACGCATTATATATAATAATTAATTATCAAAATATGGACCATTTATAATTATTGTGGAAATTTACATTTCTTGGTCGGAGATGGTACGTACTGTTAGAAGCAAGAGTATTCGAGGAGAAAATGTAAATAAGCTCCATAAATATTGGACAGTTGGTGGTATTTGTATTTAGTAGTAGCAGTCCTTTTGCTTACCCAGCAATATTTTCTTTTTTCTTTCGATATGACAAGTCAAGTGAGTTGATAAGTCTTTGGGCACACTATATATTAAGATTATTACGTGAATTTAATTACTATTAGTCTAAATTGGAGGGTGTAAACTACAATTTGAGGACGATATCGCATTCGGAGTTGAAAGCACTAGGGGAGAGAGTCGGTGTGCAACAACGAGCTAAGATATTCTAATTATTGTTCGGTACTATCCAACTTACATGTATTAGTTGTCTCCAAAAGAATGATTCAGTGGTTAAGACATACACATTTACTGTAGAAGGTCGGAGATTCAAATCTCATTGAGTCAGATGAGGAGGAAAAAGTTATCCATGTTGTATAACGCAAGCCTCAAGAGCAGGCACATGCTGCAAAATCAAGGATAACAATACGAACATCTTAGCTCGTTGTTGCGTTCCGTCTCTTTATCCTAGTGCTTTCAACACTGAAGGCGACGTTGTCCTCTCAAATTGTAATTTTGCCGGGTAACGTAATATTCATAACATTTTTATGCTAACAAATTCTATTTCTCTATACAAGAGTATTTGACAATGTGATTCGTTATTGGAGATTCACATGATTGGTTTTAGGGAGACTATAACGGATATCATTGACATATTTTTTTATATTCATCTATGACAACAATTTCTATATAAATAGTCTATTTGTCGCTTCGGCTCACCAACTGACAATTCTAAGAAAAAATGGTTACGATGATAATATTGCTAGAACTTTACTTGCAACTTAACATGCGGACATTTTGAGCTCGGGTTATATAAAATCTTGGATCCATTGTGTGTGACTTAAATAGTATGATTAGTTGAATTTCATGATTAGTGAAATGAGTAGAATCATACAAAAAGCAATTTGCTACATGAACAAAGATGTGCATGAGGCCTAACAAGTTGAGCTATAGTTCAACAAAAATATAGAACACAAGGAAAGGAACATGGATAATTATTTTGAAAAAGAGTGAGTAACAAATTTGGTTACTAACTTCTTGCACTGGGTTTTCAGTTTCATTACTTAAATACCGTAAAGAGGTTTAGATGAATTGTAATAATTTAACGTTTGTATATTTTCCTTGTATCTATTGTACAAGGGATCGACTGATATGATTTCAAAACCATGTAAGTTACTACAATTGTCATTTGTTTCTCAGCAATCATCGTTATAGAAAAGTTTTGGCAAACTTAATATTTTTAAGTACATGATTGGCCAAAGTTGGACATTATTCAAGTTACAAGAGTAAAATGTTTTCATTAGCTGTCGGTAGAGGAAATGTAACTATCAGTGATTCTAGCATTGAAAACATAAATAAATGTGATTTTGCGGTTCTAAACTATCAAATGTTTGTTTGGGATCTCTACAATTACTTGTTTGCAAACGTAAAAATATGTACACATTCAACCAAAAGTTGTTTGATTGTTAGAGAATAAAAGAGCGACTTTCACAATGAAGATCCACCTGAGGTATGGTATAAGTCTTTTCCACAAGAGGTTGGAGGCTCTTACACTTGCTCTGTGTAAATTTCTCACTCAAAATTGTCCCTAATTTTACAATAGTTGTTGATAATCAAAATAACTCAAACTCAAGTCATAATGTTATGGCGTGATATTTGTTTTGGTTCTGTTAACCAAGAAAAAATACAGTACGATTGACCCTAAGAAGATTTGGGTCAACCTCATATTCATATATACATGCATTATCTTACTTTATGCAATAAATTGTTCTAGCTAGTTTCACGGTCGACCTTTAATCGGTAGATCAAAATGTGATATGAGTTGACTTCATATTTAAATATACATTGATGAAATATCGGTTAACCTTACTTGTATACTAATGCTTGTATCCTCCAGGAAATTGATTTACAAAACAAAACATTTACGTTTTACATACATTTTATCTCTATAGACATTTGAATTAGACAACTCAAACATACTCTAAAAACTTTTCAACTGGATCACCTCATTTTAACGAGCACTTAAACATTCTCAATGCATAATCTGAAGAATATAACGTAATAAATTAGTCGGATTAACGTGGACCGTGAAAAGTGTAGGATGGTATGAGATGAGATGAAAATGTGTCATAAAGCACGGGCGTGTCGATCCTTACAGCAAGGACAGATCAATGAATGTTAGAATATGAATACGCATGAATGTGTTAGTACGGTTATGAGAAAAATAAATGGATTGCGAGTAGTTATGGTTGGGGTATAGCTAGAGAAGAAGCAATTAAGGTGGGTGATGTCTAATATATATATATTATATGGAGAGTAGTAGTCTAATTTATTAGTAGTTGGCCACGAATGCGAAGTGACAATGAACCCGAGAGCAATACAAAACAAGCGGAGCGTAAATAGGCCAAGTAAATGTAATGAATGCTAATGTTAGCTTCATGTCCTTTCTTGTTACTACTACTACTAGTAGTGGCGACGCCCGTGCAACATTTTCTCGTGTGTTTTTAAAGTTACCTCCTATGCCCACCTCCACCACCCCGTGTCGTGTCATTTTCTCGTTTTATCTTATTTTGTTTCAACGCTTTTAATGTATTTCTTCCGTCTTAAAAGTTAGCGACACCGACCTGTTGGACTTGCTAGTGCTCTCATAAGCTCTTATCGGATTTTGTATTGTTTTTCATAGTTTTTCTTCAAGCGACGTTCGGAAGTCTGCGCAGGCTTCCAGTGAGGTGAGAGTCTACTACGAGGATCTCGAACCAAAGAGTGAGTGTCGAGTGTTTGAGCTGCTTTGAGACTTGACTTTTTTTTTTCTATCACGAGCGTACAAATTTGATACTCGAATTTAAGATCTCAAAAAGAGCAAGTGTCTCCACTTGCCCCTATGATACTTGGTCTTTTCCTGAATGTTGACATGGCACCAATGACATTACTTTGACTACTCCCAACCACGATAAATAATCGTGCGGGTTCTTCGAGACGAATTCTGAAATATCATCCTCACTTTTGTTTTTATTTGGAGATTTCTTCACCTTCATTATCGCCTCATTCGTCGATCGAATTTTCTCATATCCATTCAGAAATTTAGATTTATCCGAATAAACTCATAATTAAGAGAACAATATAAATCAAAATTGCTCATATTGACAAACAAATGCTGAGAATGGGGCCTCCATCTCGTCCCTAGTCGAGAGTCAGGAATAAAAAATTTCTCTTCTGAGTACACGTAAAATTCTAAGAAATTTACTATCCATACTCATACGAAGAAGAAAGGAGAAGAAAAGTGGATGACAAAATGAAGAGAGGGAAGGAATTTGGTCGACAACTAACGCAAAGATAAAATAAGAGGAGATAATTTATTTTCTGCCCTTATTAAAACATAGTTTCGAGTGTAATTTTGAATCAAAACTATACAATTTTTAGTGTAACTAAGATATAAATTTATAGTTGATTGATACATAACTTACTCATTGTGAACATATTATATTCTTTTTTATAAGCTGAACATATTGTAACTGAGATCGACTATTCATATACGTTAAATAATTTTTTATTTTGTACCGCATCACATGTGAGTTATATGACAATTAATCAACAAGTTTGTTAGTAATAACACTTTTTGGAAAATTGTTAGTAATAGCATTAAAGAGGTTAAGGATCCTAAGCCATGAATTATTTGGCTTAAGTTAAACCACCAATGAGATTACGACACCTCATTTAAAATGTTTGGATCCAGCGGGTCGCTCCGCTCCCACAAATTCAATTGGTGGGTAAATGAGTATTTTATTAATGTGGTGGCAAACTCTAAGTCAAGCCAAAAAATTCTTGGCTTAGATATCTTATTCTCTAACATTAAATCATATTATTTTCACCCAAAATAAATTAAGTGACATACTTAGTGCTATTTATCCTCTCAAGTCTCAAATATACAAATCTTTCACACCCTCATTACACAAATCAACATTTTATGTTTCTATTTATGTATTCAATCAAAATGTTGCTGCAAAATCACTTTTTAAGGAATAACACACTAGTAAATGTAAACAAAAAAGTAACAAATTTCAAAAGCACCATTTCCAATATTTTGAAATTTGAACGATTAACTCCTCACAATTGCATATCATTCAAAAAAAGAAGAAACCACATAACTTTCTGGTCAAATGACACTAGTATTTTTAAATAAGTGAGCCCAATAATTAATGGTGCGGTGAAAACAATTTGAACCAAAGATAATACAAATTTTGAAATGCACCATTTCCAAAATTATTTTGTGCTAATAATTAGTTGATTGAGTCAATCGGTTAGTGGTTCACTGGCTCATGACTCTAGTATATTTATATGCCACCAAAAACTCTAGGAATAGCTATAATAACATAAAACAAATTTTTTTGGCTATGCATTGCTCTTAGCCGACCTATGATCATACCACAAAAAAATAAAATGAAAAAGTTCTAGCTAAGAAAGAGTATTTAATGAAGGATGGCAATAATACAAATCCAAATATATAAATAAGAGAACACTCAAATGTTCAAACAAATGGATGAATTTTTTAAAAACATAAATACTTATATGAATATTTAAAATAATTTTGAAGGATATTAAAACATATTCGTAAACAACATTTTTACTTGTATTTGTTCGATCTAACATGTCTTATAACTTAGTTGAATACGTTAGAACCGACTAAAAGTTGTTAAATAAAATTGGATATGATTTCAGTCTACCTCGAGTTAAGCATGCAACATGTATTTCCAGATATAATAATTTGCCTAACTATTTTTTTAAGAAAAAAGTCACTAATTTTAGACAGAATTTAAATAAAACAAGACACAAGCTTAGACGGATGCGGATTAGAGGTACAATTTCGAGTTTAAATCGGGTTTGTTTGCTATAAGCTTGATAGAACCTAAACCTAACCCAATCAGAAAGGGTTTCAGACTAATTCAAATTTCGAGTCTTGGTTCAAGGCAGTTTCACTTTTTAAACATATAATATGTATAATCGTGCAAATTTATATGTTTATACTCAAATTTTCACAAAAAGAATCAGACCTGATCAAAATAAAAAATTGTTTGACTTAGTTAAATTTTAGATACTCAAAAATTGATTGATTAGTGTTAAATTTCGGATAGTCGTAAATTTGAGTCTAAATCGATGACTCTAACATGGAGTATTTATTTCGATTTCCAAATTTATTTGATGGGTGTAAACAAATGCTAGGAGTAAGAAACACAACGTGTGAATTTAATGTGAAATAATAAAACTACACTAGACACTCATAAATTATGAATCATGAATTCAAATGAGGAAAAAGAGAAGCCATTTCTCTTATTGTGCGCGTGGAAATTACGCGCTAGCTCGCAAGACCGAATTGATTGACCCTACAAACCACTAGGCAATCCCAATTTACAATTGGCGTCTTTTTGTTACCAATTCATATCGAATAGTAGTAGCAGCAGCTTTAAATACATGGGAAACTCATAAATTGTCTATTAAAAAAATCCATCTATTTTATTTTATCCATGATTTTTTTATTACTATTTTATCCATGAATTAAGTGGTTGTTATATCACTCACCAGTTCAACTTGTACCATCATATCTAAAAAATATTACATAGTAAACAATATATATAGACAATTAATTGAACGAGTAATATAAATTTATTAAATAGTTCTTCAAATTGGATTGCTATTTGTCAAATGTATCATTAATCCTCGTACGAGAAATGTAAAAATTTGAAGTAAGACATTCGATTTAGGGGTTCCTAAATGCACATTACTAAATAAACTCACCGATATGAAGTAAACCAATGGATACACAATACAGAACTCTTATATACACACATACATATGAAAAGAAAACAAACATTTATTAAGAGGCGAAATATAAAAACTTGATTTTTTTTTGCACTTCAAAATATAAGACCTTCATGAATAAGAATCACAATTTTCCAAAGAAAAATGATCAAAAATAAAGCAAACATCAAATCCAAAAATAACCCCAAAAACACTATAGCTTCACCAAAACTCCATAATTCTCCAAGAAACCAGGTAAACCGGCCAACAAATTTTGTACTCTAACTACTCCACTAAAATTTGTCACCTAAAGAATGTTACTTTATTTTGCTCTTAGTTCGTTTGTACACTAAAAAGTTTCCCAAACATATATATAAACTAGGAATTTATTTTCTGGTGTACTCTAATGAAATATTTTGTACAACTCTTTGTTATAAAATAAATAAAAAAAATATTGAGAGAAAGCAAATAAAAATACCCATTATAATATAGAAAAATTTACTATTGGGGTATTAAATAATAAATAGGGAAATGACACAGTAATCATTCAAGAAAAGAGGAGATGAAGATTCTCTCTCACAAACAATTCTGCAAGAACTGAAATTTGTACAATTCAATGCTCCTCCCACCCAGACATCAGCATGACACACCACCACCTTCATTGCCTTTCTATTTAAACCCTACTCCTCCCAACCCTAACACACACTTTTCAGTTTTTACTCACACACATAAATACATAGCTATAGTACTTTTAATTAAAAGCCAAAAAACAACATGTCTCCGACGACTAGGTGGTGTCCGACGCCGGAGCAACTGATGATCTTGGAGGAGATGTACAGGGGAGGGATCAGGACTCCCAATGCTACGCAGATACAGAAGATCACTGCCCATCTCGCCAACTATGGCAGGGTCGAAGGCAAGAACGTGTTTTACTGGTTTCAGAACCACAAGGCCAGAGACCGCCAAAAGCTCCGGCGGAAGCTCAGCAAGCAGTTCCAGCTCCACCACCACCACCAGCTTAAGCAACACCACATCAACCACCACCTGCTTCATTACCTCGGCTCCGCTCAGCCTCTGCCGCCACCGCCACCGCCTATGGCGACCTCTCCGGTTTCTGCTCTCCAACATCTTGGATTTTACAACGCTGCCACCTTTCTTCCCCCTCAGGTACGTTAATCATTCATAGTTGATCATATCACAAACTTAATTATGCGCGTATCGTACTCCAATCTGTCTCGGAATCAGTATATTCATTTCTATTTTGAGAAAAATTAACCAGAAATTTGTTGGGGTGATATATTCACGATCATATGTTATAACAAATTCAAAAAAAATCAACAGAAACATGACACTCACTATCTCCGTAATAAAGTTATGATTTCATAAGTTTTTCACGAAACAAACATATTTATAGACAGATGAAATAACTAACTTTGCCGTTTTCATTTTTTTTTCAAAAATTTCACGACACTCATTTTAGAACTGAAGTATATATATATTGGGAAAGTCTAGGTTGTTGATGTAATGTCTTACCTTGTTGAACTTGAATCTTAAAACACACAATTACATTATAGTGAGTCCAATCCACTTACATTGAACCATTATCATTTTCTTAATTGAATGTGCTGTATATTCACTTTGTTCTATTCATGAACAGCAATATGAAAAATTGAGTACCCTCTCAACTTCCTTACCGTTTTAAAACTGTACAGAATTTAATATACGGACATGTGGCCTAGAAATTAATTGCCGATGTGGACGTATCCGAGAAAGCAAATAAAGAAGAGAATGTACAACACAACAGTGAACAATCTGATCAATTCTTTTTTATTTTCTTGTGTAATTAATTAACATGTTGATTTTACTAATCGAGCAGATCCATGGGGGCCTGGGAGGAGCTGGACTCGTGGAAAACACAATGTCACAAATAATAAACAACAACAACAACGTTTGTAATAAGGTTGTGGAAATTAGTTCAGATGATGATGAAGAAAAGAAGAAAATGGAGATGGAGATGAGAAAGTACAAGCAAAACCAAGCTGATTGGATGATGATGATGATGATGGAGGTGCCATGTTGTGCTACTACAAAACCCATTAAAACCCTAGAGCTCTTTCCATTAACAGCTACAAATTTGAAAGAGTAGCTATAAGCTAAAGATATTATAAAAATAATTAACCCAACTCAGGTCCTAGCTAATTAATAATATTATAATAATTAATTAGTTTAGATATATATATTGTACCATATGTATCCAGAAGCCAACTAGCTTGTACTGCAAAAAGATCTGTAACTTTATTTCTAGCTATATTATCAAGTTTAAAAAAATTTGAAAATGTCTGCAGTGATTTGTCAATTCTCTTGGTTTCTGTAACTATATATTTTTATTCATGAGTGTGTTTATTGTAGTATGAGATTGAAGAAGAGGAAGAGAAGAATTGGAAAGATCTCTTTTGTCTAATGAGTAATGTAAGTACTGGACCTACCAGTGCATTACTGTTGTGTATGGTTCCAAATTAGAATTTTTGTTTTTATAATAATATTTATATTCTCATTGGGCTCTCTGAGAATGGTAAGTCCAATTTTTTTTTTTTTTAATAATTCATCGTCTTGTTCAAGAAGATGATGATGATGTTGGTGATGATCAGCTAGTTTGTCCCCTTGTTTATTGTTGATGGACAAAATATATACAAAATACATATATATATCATGTAGTGTAGTCAGGTTGTAGATATGGTCAGCTTTTGTTTGGTCTTGGACCTTTCATAAAAGTCAAATTACTCAAAACATGAAACTGAGATGAGATAGGTCTTGGTCATGTCTTATTATAGGGCTTCAAGCATCTCATGATTTTACCAAATTAGCACTTCAAATTGAGAACATCTTCTTCTCAAGTCACACAAGAAACAATATTACTGAAGCTATATAACTAGATTGATGCCACTTCAGTCTAATCATCAGGATCATATATGTTGTCATTGATTCTCTAATATAAAAAAAAAATCATTTCCTTAGAAAAACACTCCAACCATGTATAATTAGCAACTTATCAAGTTTAGAGTCGAGTTTTTTTAATCAAATTTGACTTGCGAGTTATTCAGATCTTCTGTGTTAGATCAGAATTGCAAGTATTACGTATAAAATGTATATGTGAACACAAATCTCACATGCTCATATTCAGATTTAAATTTTCAGTAACAAAAATTGATGAAATTGTAATCATAATGTTGAAAAATACATCTTGCTATCACTAACACCTTGTTTAAAATTTGTAACACTCCTTGAAGCTTACTACTCGTATTTGTTTCCAGTTAAAAACTATCCATTCTCTATCGCCCTGAAATTTTAATCAAATCAGATCGATTTTAAATTGAAATAATTTCAGATGTCCGCATGTTTGGATCCAAATCATCAGCTCAACCAACATTGTAACAAAGATACAAATGAACCCCTTAGCACATCAACGTTATTATTTATTAAAAAAAGGTAAAAATTCTTAACTTAAGAAAGTGGTAAACCCAATAGAAAGACCTATACACAAAGCTTTATTACAAATTTACACATACATTGTTTAATGCAGCTTTTTAGCAAAAACCTTCCTGGTGTGCTTGATCCCAAAAGGAGTGACCTCTCTGTCACACTCATCGGAGCCGTGCCAAACATGCCTGGGAAGGAACCGCCGGAAATAGAAGTAGTCGGAGCTGAGATGCGAGTGCGATCCTTCCAAGATCCGCACTTGGACGAACCCGGGTCGCCAATCGTCGGCTCCGGCCACCTTCAGGTAGAGGTAACAGATGGGCGAGTCGACGCATTGACCCGTGACTCGGAACTCGTCCACCATGCAAGCTTGAAATGGTCGTCTAGGCACGTCGTCGAGAACCAGTGGGTCCAATGGGTCCACCCTCCTGAGGTGCCTCGAGTTGAGACGGTGCACCAATACATCGTTAGATTTGGTGTCGCCGAACCTTAGGCTCACGTGGTTCGACGTCTCGGCTCCTTTGGTGCATGATGTTTCCACCGTGATTGCGTACGTGCAATTTCCCTGAAATTTCAGAACCAGATATGGCGACATGTAATTTTTATAAAATTATAAATACGATAAGTTACTTATAGTCGTGTTCATCAAGATGTTTTAAAGTGTTGGACACGTTACACACATTCATTTAAAAAATTATTAACAAATTTAGGAAAAAAGACAAATCAAATGTCCGATTGACATGTATTTATAAAGTGTTCGAGTGTCAAATTACCAGATACGTATTGAACGATAATATATTGAGTAGATGAAAGTGCCTATGCATCATGGTTATCACTAGCTTACAGTTTGGATCAGAATGAAAATGAAGTTTTGTTGGACAATAAACTAATGATGTGGGAATCAGAGAAGCAATTCCGATTTTTATCGGATTTACCGGATTCGGGTTCAAAAGGCCTAATCCAAACCTGACTCGAAAAGAGTGTGGCTGAGGATATCGGATTGGGTTTCGGGTTTCATGTATAAAACAAGTGGTTTCATTCGGATTTGCTCAATCTAAAACTCGAAAAATGCGGAACAGATTTTGAGTGTCCGCGTGATGTTACCTTATACTGAATGGCTTGGCCTCCGGCAACAACAGCAAACAGAAGGATGCAACAAGCCAATGATGAGGCTTTACTGCTCTGATTCAATCCCATACTCAATCGATCTCTCTTATTTTTCTTTTCTTAACCTCAAATATAGATTTTGGCTTAGTCCATTAGAGTTTATATAGTTTTTTTTAACCTTTACAAATGATAACAAAAAATTTATTGAAAAATCATATAGTAGTACTTTACTTGGCCAACTCAAAAAGTTGATATTCTCATTATCACTGTAGTAAAATATGTGCCTGTAAGTTCAAATAGGTTACTTGACTTTCACTTATGCTCTTTTTTCCAAGGTAATACAGAATTTTGTCATTCCCTCTAATATTTCTCTTTATTAGGGCAAAGCATCTTTATTTATCCTAATTATGAATTATAGTTTACTTTATCTTCTTTTTTTCTTTTAATTAAGCTAGATTCCTTAAGTATGAGAAAGTATAGACGCACGGATGGTGGAGGGAAGCATGCATTGCCGCATAGGCACTGGTCTATGTTAGAGTCGAGTTTTTCCGAATGCAAATTTAAAAGGCATAATCCAAACTCAATCTGAAAGGGATGAAGGTTACAAATTTTTGGTCGGGTTTCAAGGTTTCCGCATACAATGTGTGGGTACAGGTTGTCCGACACTACTTGAAAAATGATTAGATTCATTTTATGCAATTCGAACTTAATAATGTGGATCAAGTTTTAGGTGTCGGGAGTTTGAAGCTACTCTCATTTATTTTTTTCTTCTAAGATTTGGGCTACAATAAAATAATCACAGCTAGGAAAGGCCCAACACTAGGCCCTGAACATCTACAAGCAATTTATACACACTTTTGACAAACAAAATGATACTATATATAGTAGTAGTAATAGATAGGCATTGAGAGAATTGAGATACAAGATTTTGTAGGTAAGGTTTGTGATTTGAAGCTTCTCTTTTACTACAACAACACTATTGATTTTAATCATATGTTGTTAATGAAAATGACTAAAATTGAGCACTGTCCTCTTCCAACTAATGACAGAGTTACTAGATTAGATACAAACCTTGTCATTTGCTTTCTAACCAAGATTGTGTAACCAGCATTCGATAGTTACATTTCCACAGATCAAGACTGCGACTCTCTCACACCCCATCACCATTGAAACAAAACTATTCCTAGTAGTTCTTTATAATTTCCTCACATTTTAATTCCATTTTACAAGCAATCAAATTAACAACACCTTTTAAGTAAACAAACAAATAAACTTAAGTTGTGAGCTAGTGTGGGCATTCATGGAAGTGTTCATTTCACTTCTGGTTGTGGTTGGCTAGCTGTGAAAACTAGTTGTTAGTCGGTTAAGATCAATTATTTAAAACTGCACTAATCTGGACCGTTCAGTCACATTGATTTTTAAGTTCCTTTCTGTAAAACAAGACTCTTCTTGACCGAAATTCCTCTGGCGCTTAAACGCTTATTTGAGTTGTCTACTTTAAATGTTTATAGTTATTCCTGCGCTTCAAACTTTCAGGATCTTGTAGACATTTTAGAACATAGAAATTATATTAGGTGACTTTTGTCGTTACATGAATTTTTTTTCTTGCATCATTTAGCCTTTGTATCATGTCTAGAATTTACGATAAGGTCCCCCCTACATCCCCTTCTTCATTTAGGTATTATCTTTCGATTTTGTTAATAAACTGGTAGGGGTCCATGTGGACCATGCCAAAACCCTCACCCCCTAAGACGGATTCATAATAAATAAAAAAACTTCCAATCCGTCATTTACAACATTGGCTAAGATCATGTAACATAATTACTAAGAGGGATACAATTTTACATCAAAATTAAAAAGATTGATTGTCTTTGACATCACTCTAAAGTTGTTCTAACAGCAAGTTTTATGTTCTCTTCTACTATGATTTTCACACTTCTCCAATCACATATAATTAAAAACTACACACCATTCCATCACATACCTACTCAACCAAACACCCCATTCTTCGCCTCCCTATATATGCACTCCAACGTAGACCTACACTCACAGCATTTTCTTGCTTAAAACTGAAATAATTAGCAACGTACGTACCAGAATATGGGTTCATTTTCGGGAGCCTTTGCCTTGCTTTTGTCGTTGGTTGCCACCTTGTGCTTCCTTCCTGAAATCGCAATTGCTAAGGATCATGATGGTGTAACAAGACACTACAAGTTTGATGTATGTCATGAACATTTTATACTGTCAAGCTAATATAGCATTGAGTGTTTCGCTATCTTTTTCCACTTTCAGTTCCCTTTTAATGACTTGCAAATATTTATCTTGTTTGCAGATCAAGCTGCAGAATGTGACTCGGCTCTGCCACACCAAGACTATTGTGACAGTAAATGGCGAGTTTCCTGGACCTCGCATAATGGCTAGAGAGGGTGACCGTCTACTTATCCAAGTGGTTAACCATGTCCAAAACAATATCTCTATTCATTGGTGCGTATGTAACTAATTATCCATGTTTGGTTATATCAGAAACCATTTAGTAACATCTTAAATAAAATGCATGCTAATTATGTTTTCAATGCATCAATCAGGCATGGCATTCGACAGCTTCAGACCGGATGGGCTGATGGACCTGCATATGTCACCCAATGCCCTATACAAACAGGGCAGAGTTATGTGTATAACTACACAATAGTTGGTCAGAGAGGCACTCTTTTCTGGCATGCTCATATCTCATGGCTAAGAGCAACCGTTTACGGCCCAATAGTCATTCTTCCCAAGCGCAATGTTTCCTATCCATTTACCAAACCCTACAGGGAATTTCCTATAATCTTCGGTAACTAACTCACTATTCAACTATGAATCATCAATTGTGTAGTGAGACAACAGGTTAAAAGATTGACCAATCATGTTCATGTATTTAAAATTTCAGGAGAGTGGTGGAATGCAGATCCTGAGGCAGTCATTAGCCAAGCCCTCCAAACTGGTGGAGGTCCAAATGTTTCTGATGCTTACACAATGAATGGATTGCCAGGACCATTATACAACTGCTCTGCCAAAGGTTTTTATTTATGCTAATACAAAATGAGCACTATATTATTTTTCTACTGTATAAAATGTTTTAATGCATATTTATATAAATGGGTCTTCACAGACACATTCAGGCTCAAGGTGAAGCCAGGGAAGACGTACCTTCTCCGTCTGATCAATGCTGCACTGAATGATGAACTCTTCTTTAGTATTGCTAACCACAGCCTCACAGTTGTTGAAGCAGATGCTGTTTATGTTAAACCCTTTGAGACCAAGACGATTCTCATTGCACCAGGACAGACCACAAATGTTCTTCTCAAGACAAAACCACACTTCCCAAATGCTACTTTCCTCATGACAGCAAGGCCATACGTGACCGGCCTAGGCACTTTTGACAATTCCACTGTTGCTGGTGTCCTAAAATACCACACCCTTCATTCAACTGCTTCAACCAAGAAGCTTCCCCTATTCAAACCAAGTTTACCTGTTCTCAATGACACCTCCTTCGCGACCAAATTTACAAGTAAACTCCGCAGTCTAGCTAGTGCCCAGTTCCCTGCTAATGTCCCCAAAACTGTTGATAAGCACTTTTTCTTCACAATAAGCCTTGGAACAACCCCATGCCAGCAGCATAACCAGACCTGTCAAGGACCAAATGGAACCATGTTTGCAGCTTCTGTCAATAACATATCTTTTGCTCTTCCAACCACAGCCATGCTCCAAGCCCACTTCACTGGGGAATCAAATGGTGTTTACTCCCCCAACTTTCCAACCAACCCAATGTTTGCATTTAACTATACAGGCACTCCACCCAACAATACGATGGTGAGCAATGGAACCAAGCTTGTGATTCTCCCATATAACACCAGTGTTGAGCTAGTTTTGCAGGACACAAGCATCCTTGGTGCAGAAAGCCATCCTCTCCATTTGCATGGCTTCAACTTCTTTGTTGTTGGACAGGGCTTTGGTAACTTTGATCCTAACAAGGACCCTGCAAAATTCAATCTCATTGACCCTGTTGAAAGAAACACTGTGGGTGTGCCCTCTGGTGGTTGGGTGGCAATACGGTTCCTAGCAGACAACCCTGGTAAGTACAAGAATCATGTGATATAAAATACAAGTTACATATAATATTAGCCTCAGGATATAATATATATAATCAAGACCACACTTTTTATAGAAAAGTTAGTGTCATATATGTTTTGTATTAACTAATAGTATTGTATTTGCTGATTTGTTTTTGTATCTGATGATCATGTGATAACAGGGGTATGGTTCATGCATTGCCATCTAGAAATCCACACCAGCTGGGGATTGAAGATGGCTTGGTTAGTCTTAGATGGGAAGCTTCCCAATGAGAAACTGCTTCCTCCTCCAGCAGATCTTCCCAAGTGTTGACACTTTACATACTCAGAGATTTTTATTTATGTTCCCTGTTATGATTCTAAGACTCCTCTTTTTTTTCTTTTTTTTTTCTGCTCGCACATATAGCATTGACCCGTGTATTTTCTTTTCTTGGCCTATTATGTGAAGCGAGGGAAAGTGGAAACCGAAGTACTAGAAACCTTTTTGTAACATTCAGATATTAAAATGAAATGAGAATCCTCGATAAAATTGCCAAGATTTTCAAATTCTATTATTTCATCAGCACCAACTTGATCCGACAGATTTTATTCCAGACTACTAAATTCCAGAAACCTAACACATATGACAAAGTGTCACAAACAAATATCAGAGAAGACAACTACACACGATAAGAACAAGAATATTATTCACCAATAGCCACCTTTCCAATTGGAGTAGAACTTGCCTCTGGAATCCATGTTTCCTATCAGGACAGAAGATGTATGGCCAAAATCAGAGTAGGCTTGCAGTTCCTTCCAGCTTTAAGCTTGTCTTCATCACTAATTGTTTCCATAGTCTCTTTGCCAAGAATATGGATTTCAGTCTGCCGAAAGCCTGGCATTTAGGAAAACTTTCTCAAATACTTGGCATTGGTTAATTGCTCAATAACTTGGCCTGCAAATCTTGATCGGTGCATCAAGCAACTCTCACCCCCTCTTTAACTAGTTCTCAATAATATAACTTCTCATCAAACAGATATCAATAACATTTCAATTCAATTACTAAACTTGGTTTTGAGGCCAAGTTCTATTTAAATGTATCATCATTTGGGAGCTGTAATCAGAACAAGTGCACTAAAATCAGAAGACTTGTGATTTTCTTATGGCTACAGATAAAAAACAAAAATGGGAATTATGCCATGAGTCATGGGTGAAAGGAGACACTTGCTTGAAAACAAATACCTTCCTCGTAGAAATAAACTAATCAGCAGGTTCAGCACAACCTTTTGCACCAAATCATGCTAGGAAGATTATTTAAAGGCACCTGCACAAGAAAAACACAAAGCTTTAAAGATAAGAATCTAAGAATTATTATTCTATAAATGCCTCCAAAAGAGAATGTCTGACCACAAGCTTCTAAGAGTCATGGATTCTCACAAGTTACTTTTCTCTCTCGTTCTTCAAATTCTCGTCACTTCATTTTCATCAACCCAGGCAGCTGCGGAAAACTCAAAGCTCTTCAGAGAATACATAGGAGCCGAGTTTAAACATGTTACATTTTCAGATGTACCTGTCAATTCTCAAGTTGAATTTCACTTTATCCTCTCCTTTGCTATTGACTACACAACCTCATCATCTAATCCTTCCCCTACCAATGGTGACTTCAATGTCTTCTGGGATACAACAAGCCTCACTCCCTCTCATGTTTCCTCCATCAAGGGCCAGCATTCGAATGTCAAGGTGGCTATGAGTCTTGGGGGTGATTCCATAGGTGACAACCAAAGTGTATTCTTCATCCCAACAACAATAAGCTCTTGGGTTAGAAATGCTATTCGTTCAATAACAGAGATAGCAAAGCAGTATAATCTGGATGGTATTGATATTGACTACGAACACTTCAAAGCAGATCCTGATACATTTGCAGAGTGCATTGGGCGGCTTTTGTTCTACCTAAAACAGCATGAGGTTGTATCATTTGTATCAATAGCACCATATGACGATAACTCTGTTCAGCCACATTACTTGGCTCTGTGGAGGAAATATGGACATCTCATAGACTACGTTAACTTTCAGTTCTATGCATATGCCAAGGGGACAACTGTTCCTCAATTTTTGAGATACTTTGACGTCCAGAGCTCTAATTATAACGATGGTAAGGTTTTAGTGAGCTTTTCTACAGATAACAGTGGGGGTCTAAAACCTGAAAATGGATTCTTTGAAGCCTGCAGTCAGCTTAAACAACAGGGAAAGCTTCATGGTATATTTGTTTGGTCTGCAGATGACTCCAAGGCAGACAATTTTCGTTATGAGAAGCAATCACAAGCCCTTTTGGCTGGCACAAAATGATTTGGCATTCTCATCTCTCAAATTTATACTGTTGTAATAGTTTTTGTTTTTTTTTAATAGTGGCAAAAATAGATGGACTAGATACTGCTTGTTCTATTATACGACATGAATTATAATACAAATAAGAAACAAAGAGTAGATTTGTCAATGAAATTTCCTTATGCCATTACGGCATTACCTTTGGTACAAGTATATACATTGTTTTTTGTTACAGTAGTAATGCATCAATTAGATGTAAGGTTTTCTGCTAGTTAATGAGTGCATGGCCTCTTTACTTATTGCCAATTGGTATTTGGTTTTGACTTTCGATGTCCTAACATGGTATAATGGTTTCAGGGCAAAACTCTCTTGCCTAGTCAAAACCCTGTTGTGCTAGTCCATATGTTGGGTATATAGTCTAACAATTTGTTGGACTCTATAACAATTACGATACACATGGCATGCATACAAAAAGGGTTGAGATGAGAAATGAGTGGGTGTGGGTGTGGGTGTGACTCTGTTCATTAAGCAAGCTAATGTCTAAGGCTTTAGTGCTTCTCCTTCCAATCCCCAGTTTCTCAACTAAACTATAGCTCAAACTAACAAGAGTCCTGGTCCTGGTTCAAAAGGAAAAAGATCTAACTAGAAACACAACAGTTGAAATTTGATAATTGCCTTCTGAAAAGTTATTTATAGCCATTAGACATAATAAATTATTGTCATGCGAGAAAAATATATGCATTCATTTTTATCTGGCATTTTATATTTAAAACAGCACCGTCTCAGATCCAGCCAATATGAGGCCAGCACCATGCATTCACAGTTCAACTTATATCAATTGCCAAGCATGTGTGTGAAAATCGGGAATTTAGAATATAAAGTTTAAAGTAAACATACCTGATCCAAACTCCTAATTTTTACAATTTCTGGGATTCACAGTTGGAAAGTCAAAACAAGGCCATGCAGAGTAGGGTCCTTGAATAACCTGTCTGGCCTGGGTGGCAAAATAGCTTGAGAAAGAGATCAGACAAAACCCTGGCTAGTGACTTGTCTTATATTGTTCCACAGTAATGAATAAGGAGCCGGATCAAGCCACCATAAATACTAGACTATAACTACAGAAAAGACTGCTTCAAAAAGTAATAAATCTTAATTACTTGATCATGCAAAGCAAAGCTGGAAACCCAAGAGAATGATGATAGAAAATGAAGAAAGGTGTACCTCTATAATTCTATTTGATGATATCTAGAATGATGTTGATATATAATTCAGTAAATATTATACAATTTATGAGCTATCAATCAAATTACAAAGAGGAAATTTAAACATAATTCAAGAGTAATAAGAGAAGACATATTTCTTGTAGAAACTGAGCATACCCACAACATTTCCATCTGAATGCATTGACCTATAGAAGGGGGCAAAAGCCTCCCATATGCCCAAGCAAACATTTTGCTCTCCCGGCGCTCTTCAAATGAAATTTTCCATAATTATTTAGCCATTATAATAGTTCTAGAGTCATTGAGGTATTTTTCAGTCAATCCAAACTGGTAAAGTTATCTAGAAATCCCAACTGTATGAACTATGTAACAGGAAAATATGTTCAGTCAAAGCCAGAATAACATATTACAAATGAAACATAAGACGGTAAATAGACGCTCATTACAAAACTATACCGAGATCATGTCAACTTTAACTGGAATTCATAGTTTAACCAATTAAGTATAATACTATCTAAACTCAAAGAGTTTGTATTTAAGTTTGGTTTTTCGTCATGCTTAAAAATCTGCATATGTCTTCAACATAGCATGCTTAATTGATTGCAAATATTTGTGAGATAAGCATATTCCTGAAATGTTCATAACCCAAGTTTCACTTCATAAAAAGGCTAATTGACAATGTAAGAGTAACTGCCATTGAAAAAAGAAGAGTACAAGCAAGGATAATATCAATCATGATTAAATATATGGCAATCAATAGCTAGACTTGCAAATTACAAGAAGAGAAACACATATGCCCACCGGTTCATACATATTACACTAAAACCATTACCCGAAATACCTCCAAGCTACAGATTGCTCCGGAACAGCAAAACCTTCCAAAATTTCCGAGTAGCAACCAGCACAAATGCCCCCTAGATAGCAAAGAAACTGCTTTCAGCTTTCAGTTTTCCTCTTCTTCTTCTTACTCCGCATAACCTCCGAACCATCTATCTCTCCATCTCCAACCTCCCCATTCTTTCTCTTCTTCCTCTCCTCCCTCTTTTCTTCCACAATTTCCATTTTACCTTCACTCTCAACCTCCTCCACACTGACCCCATTAGCACCTGTGTTAGCTGATTGAGATTTATCCTTTTTCTTCCCAGTTTCTCTCTCCCCAACTTGACCTCCATTATCTTCAACACCATCAATATTGCCCCTTTCTTTCTCCTTCTTCTTCCTGTGCTTCTTCCTCTCACTCTCCAACACCAAATTTTCCTCAGCGCCGTGCCTCAGATCTTCACCAATATCACCGAACTGAAGCTTCTTCTTTTTCTTGTGCTTCTTCTCCTCGTCCTCCCCAGCACCCTCCGATTGATTTCTGATCTGTCTCCGATCAGATGGACTCGGTTGTTGAGTGGAGTATTCTTCAATAACAGTCTTTGACTTTGAAGAGTGTCTGAGTTCTTTGTGGAGCTGAACGAGCTCGTCAAAGGAGACGGAGGCGCGTCTGAGGTACGCGCGGACGGCATGGGAAGCGCCATTGTCGGTAGAGACAAACTTGGAGAGGATTGAAGCTGCTTTGGAGAGAGAGATTGGCTTTGAGGATATTACTTGCCCGGAAATTGTCTTCATTTAATCTCAATCTAGAAATCTAGGGTTCTAAAAAATCTTTGTGCTCTGGTATTCCTGAAAATTGAGAACGAAGCTACGGAGGCGGCGAGGTTAAGCGTCAACACGAGGTGTTCTGTTCTGGTCTTGTTCTTGCCTCGCAATTCGGGTTTTAGCTTAGCCTAAAAACAACACAATTACAAATACCTTCTTCTAAAAAAAAAAAAAAAACTCATATGTCTAAATCTTTAGGGTTAAATGTATCTAGACCCCTTGTACTTGTCTAGATTATGGAGTTGACCCTCGCTCCAATTTTTTTATTGTTTTCAACTCCGGACTTGCAATATTTTTCATTTTCATCCAATTTACCTGTTACAACAGGTTATCCCCTCCACGTCGGC
>JAYMTF010000359.1:0-38566 GCA_036897485.1 Pelargonium nanum
TAAAGTAAGGGTAAAATCGTCTTTTCATGTCAAACTAACGGAGTTAGTGACGGTGAAACGTTTTTGAAAGCACAGGGTATGCCAAAGTTCACCAAAACAGCTTAGGGGTGCTAGTTGAAAAACATGTAAAGCACAAGTGGTCCATCAGTAATTACCCCTATCAGAAAATATGACTTGGAATGTTACAATTTACATTTGTAGTTGCTCAAACGAACACCAAAAACCTCACAAGAGCTTGAACCAATCTTTCCATAAATGTTAACTGTCTGGAGCAAACACAGAGACAAGAAATGGCAAATTGTCCAATCTTGGCCTTCAAAATTTTTTTTTTCTTGTCCAGTTAGGCATAACGAACACAATTTTAGGTAATTCGTTGTAGGCGCCGATTTTGGTTGGCTGGTGTAGTACAAAATGGGGTGACTAAGCACCACCAACATCCATGCAGTCGAAATCAATGGAGAATAATTTGGAGAACCGAGAACTAGTACATTAAATTTGATTTTAACGATTTATGATGTGCATTAATTAAGCCCCACGACAACATCTATGGAGTCAAAATTGAAGTTTGTTATTTAAGGCGGTAAAAATCTCACTACCAAACGCAATTACATTTTTTGAATTCACCTCATAATGAATTAGAACAATGCCCTTTTAAGAGTTGACTTAGTGCTTGGTTTAAGGGTACTAGAAAGCAAGAATACACATTTATAAATACTAGAAATTTGTAAGAAAAATTGTTAGAAATTTGGTAACAAATTTGATCCTTCATTCAATCGAGGAAAGATATACAACTTCATTGTATATATAGCTAAATACTACATACAGAGACAGAAATATATATGATCTACGTACAATATATACGATGGATTGGTTTCAGAATGTTGCAAAGCGATCCATAAGTAAAAAAACTGTGGACTCGGAGAGTGTTGATGAATCTTCTCTGTCCCCAATCATTTGGCTCTCTGCTTCTTTACCTTGTTTCGATTTGGAACTCAACAATGGCTTCCGGCGGAGGCCTCCAACCTTCTCCTTCAGCTTTGCTAGCTCTCCTATCCACACATCCACCGCGACACCTGACATTTCAGCACAAAAATATATTGATATTTATGAGTATTGATTATTGGTTGAATGAGTGAATGAATTTGAGAATACTTGTGTTGTATGGTTTTATATAGGGGGAGGAGGGAGAGAAATGATATTTTTGGTTCGCATGGATACAAAAACAACTAAATCAGAGTGTAGGCCGTAGGACATTTCTCCGGATACGTTTAGACTATGGAGGAAGAAAATGCTTAGGATATGCCCTCAGAGTCATGGTTGGCTGCTAAAATATTATGAATTGTGATGGTTGAGCTTACATGTGGAGCTATCTGCTACTCACAATTTGATCATGTTTTTCATTTCATTCATTCTAGATGATTTTAGCCTCTTTTTTTCCTTGTTGGTTTGAGGCTGCAATCAAAGAATGTACGAGGTCCTTAGTTTGCCAACCCTTTTATTTTTAACCTCTCAAACACTATTATAAAAAACTTAAGTTAATTATAGAAAATTTATTGGCCACATAATTGTTTGATGGAATGCACAAAATAACATACTGCTTTTATAATTATGGTCAACCCAAATATAATTATTAACCTTGAAAGAATTAAGGCTTACATTTAAAATTGTAGATTAGGGTTCTATTCATAAGTATTCAATAGAACAAAATACTGAATAAATCACAAGTGAAAGCCATTCTAAAACCATTTTGAAAATTAATAATATCCGTCTTTCCATTCATGAGTCGTGTCTGTATGATAAATAAGGTTTAGTTTCCTCCAATATTTTACTATTACAATCTTTAAATTTTTGAATATTTAAGTGTGTATATACTGCAAAGTCATAGATTGTAATTTGTCCGGAGACAAATAAATAAACTAAGATCACATAAACTTGTCATAGTTTTCGCATGAGCAGGAAGCATTCACAAGTTACAAACAATTTGAGAGTAATATATAGAAGCATAATTGTGATAAAAATGATATAGACATAGCATTTTACATATATTAAACATGAATCATCTACGGGAGTACATATGGTTTAATTTTCGTGACCATTTGCCTAACACGCAAGTCCTCTGTTTACATGTGATCATGTCACATATACCATCGCCAAGTTATTATTCAATTTAAAATTTTCTGGAACATTCAAAAATAAAAAGAGAATATACTATAGTAGTACGTGGTCCATACAAATGATGTTAAACTGATTAAAGACGCTTTTAAAGATATTTGTGAAGCTTAGGATGGTTGATATTTTTAAGAACGAGAAGGACCTTAATGGCATTTACATAACAAGCTGAGTATGTTTTTGGATTTTTATTTTATTTCCATTCACGTAACTCCATTTCAAAATATCTTTTGAGAACGATCCATAGTTGCTCTAAACAAAAAGGTAGATTCATATTTAATTTACAATGAGTACATAGTTAAACATAGACACAAAGCTTATAAAAGTGGCAGTAAAGTACAAATATTATACAACTGAACATTGGTTTCAAGTGGTAAAGCAATAAATAAGCATAGAAACTGAATTTTCAGAGCATTTGATGGCTGGAAATTTAAGTATAAGTAGCTTAAAAGGTGAAGGAGAGCTAGAGGTATCAGTAGCGGCAGTGGGATTAGCATTAGAGAAGATATTGGTTTGACCCTTTTTGCGCAGCTTGGCCATCTCAGTGCTCCACATATCGACGATCCCAGACATATATAGATAGATATTTAAAAAAAGCAGAAGATACTTGATTAGAATGGTGTTTTGAGTATGATATTTTGGAAATAGATGGATGGATATTTATATATAGAACAAGTGGGCAGCTGGTTTTGATGGGCTCACGGTGGCACTGGCGCACACCTTTTTTTGTAAAGATGCGCCGACATTTGGGTCCACAGCATTCGGAAACCGCCAGCTTCAACTTGCTGCTTTTCTATGTTTATCAGCTACGTTGGACAGTTACTGGTATATAGTACCACGTGTTTAGTGACCAAACCGGATTCACCTTTAACTTAGTCTGCGGTTGGACACTATTTCTGTTAAGAAATGGAAAAGATGAAATTATTCAAAGTTCTAAAAACAATTAAATAATTATGTAAACAATGTTTTGTCATTTAAAAATTGATAAACTGTTGCAAAATTATTTTGCCATTTGATCTAGTGTCATGCAATCGGTTGACGTGGGCCACATGGCAGGTGTGAGTGGAAAGGAGTGAGAGGACGACACGTGGTGATTCAGGAGCCGACTGAACTGGTGTTGACATGGAAATGAGAAGTCGCGCACGAAAGAGAGTTTCAGTTTTTATTATTCAGTATGGCTCAACCCATGTTATAATTCTTAATTATTCAATTTTTGTATACAGAGACACCCAGATCACTAGCACGGAGGAGGAGATCAGCAGAGAAGACTGTAGAGCAGCTATTGCGGACATTAAGCATGTTTTATATGATAGAAGTCTTAATGTCAGTCTTTTGCATGTTAATAGGAAGATAGTTGCTCTTGCACATGTATTAGCCTCTATAGGAAGGCAAGGAAAAACCTGTTTGTGGATATGTAATAATCTTGACATTGTCCGATCTGATGTATTTATTCTGGTTAAAAAAAAATTCTAACAAAGGTAAGCCCGCTTAAACATGGGCCATACGGCCCATACATATAGGCCATATACAATCGCAATTCTCTTAATTAGCTGTCCGATACTCTAGTCTTAGCCCGAGCAGTTCCTAATTTTGGGTTTAAGAAAAAACCTCCCTTTTTGCCTCCGTCTCTTTCTCTGCAAAACCTAGCGACATGAAACTCGCCAAAACCTTCCTCACTCATTCCAAAACATCCAAGCATATCACCCTTAAGCCCTTGTTTTCCATAGCCAAACCTCTACCATGCTTCTCTTCAATGGCGTCTCAACCGCCCGAAAACGCCACCGAGAAAACCCTCCTCGATTCCATCCGCTCTTCTCAGTGGCATTTGATCGAGCACCTTCCGCTCACTCCCTCCCTCATCTCCACCTCCCTCCTAAATCTCCGCCAAACCCCTGAACTAGCGCTGCAGTTCGTTACCCACATCGATCCCAACTGTCTCGACACCACAACCCGTTGCCTGGCTGCCGCTGTCGTCTCTCGCCTCCGTTCAACTTATCCTCCTGCATTGCAGCTCCTTAAGCAAATTGTGAGAAATGGTGTTGCGAAGCTGCCTGAGATCTTCGATAGGCTGTTCCTTGCGCGAGAGCAGGTGGGTCTGAAGAGTTCCGTGGTTTTTGATTTGTTGATCCGGGCTTGCTGTGAGCTGAGGATGCCTAATGAGGCTTCTGAGTGTTTTTACCTGATGAAGGAGAAAGGTATGCTCCCAAGGACTGAAACATGTAATGAAATGTTGTGCTTGTTTCTGAAACTAAGAAGGTTCGATGCGGCTTGGGTTATGTATGCTGAGATGTTTAAGATGAGGATCAATTCGAATCTGCGTACGTATAGTATCATGATTAATGTGCTGTGCAAGGAAGGGAAGCTGAACAAGGCCAAGGAGTTCATTGAGACTATGGAGAGATTAGGGGTGAGGCCAAATGTTGTTATTTATAATACCTTAGTTAATGGGTATTGTTCAGTAGGGAAGCTTGAAGAGGCTCAAAGGGTTCTTATTACAATGAAGAAAAAAGGCATTGAGCCGAACTCAGTCACATATGGTTCACTTATTAAATGGATGTGTAAGGCGAAAAGAGTTCAGGAGGCTTCTCAGATTTTCAGCAAAATGGTGGAAATTGGGCTGGCTCCAACAGCTGTTAATTATAACTCTTTGATTGATGGGTATTGTAATGCGGGGAATTTGGAAATGGCTTTTGCTTACAAGGATGAAATGGTTGAGAAGGGCATAATGCCAACTGTGACAACTTACAATATGTTGATTAATGCCTTGTTTCTCGAAGCCAGGAAAGATGAAGCTGGTGATATGATGCAAGAAATGAAAAACAGAGGGGTGGTTCCGGATGTCGTTACTTATAACATCTTGATAAATGAGTATTGCAGACGCAGTGATAAACGGAGAGCATTTGAACTCCACAATGAGATGTTATTTAAAGGGTTTCAGCCAACACGGGAGACTTACACATCCCTTATCTATGTTCTGAGTAAATGGAATTGTATGAAGGGTGCCGATGACCTGTTTGAGAAGATGCTGAGTAAACGTATTCTGCCCGATGCTATGGTATTCAATGTCTTGATTAATGGTCACTGTGATAATGGAAATATGGAGCGCGCCTTTTTGCTTTTGAAAGAAATGGATCGGATGAATGTCCCCCCAAATGAATCAACATATAATATCTTGATGCAAGGTCATTGCAATGAGGGTAGAGTGGAAGAAGCTCGAGCGCTTCTTGGTGAAATGGAGAAAAGAGGAATTGAACCTGACCATGTAAGTTATACTACCCTCATAAGTGGGTATGGTAGGAGAGGTGATACAAAGGATGCCCTTAGAGTTCGGGATGAGATGTTAAGTTTAGGTTTCAATCCCACCTATCGCACTTATAATGCCCTTATTCGAGGCTTATCAGAAAACCAGCAAGTTGATCATGCTCGAGAGCTCCTAAAAGAAATGATCAGTAATGGCATTACTCCTGATGACATCACCTATCTCTCCTTGGCTGAGGGGATGATGGAATCGGTTGAGGGGATGGAGGAAAGTGGATAGTGTAGGGAAATCCATGTTCAATGGGCCACCAGTCTTTCAAACCTTAGCTGATACAAGGAACGATTTAGCAAGAAAGGTTTTTTTTGGTAGTTTTTGTTGGTTAAACTTAAATCATGTTAATGTTGAATAATCTTGTGATAATGGCTTGAAAATATTTGAGTTGGTTCATAACAAGGTATATCTGTGATTGTAAACCTAATTCATTCCTTTTTAGTTTATTTATACTTTTCCTATTTTCTCAATACTAAGCTTTACTACTGTATTTACTTTCTACTTCAGAGTTGCTCGAGTTGTAACTGTAGTATCGTGCATATCTTCTATAGAAATTGATGTTTTGAAAGAAAGCAACTATTGGGGAAGTTTGTTACATCTCATTTGCAGTACAGCTATAATTTGATAAAGATTTTTAGTTGATGTTGTGGCATGGGACAGATATATTAGCCCTTGAGGAAGGTTGCTAAACTTTCAGAAATATACATGATCTCTATGCACTTGATAGAAATGACACACTAGATCAATGTTTTATCGTGGTTTACTTTCCAATTACTGCAGTCTGATTCTGACATTGTTCCGCGATGTGTGTATGAAAATAGTCCTCTACGGCAAAATATTTATATTATGCAATCTCAAAATGTAGATAGTTTCTGTTGTTGTGGATTATATTTTATGGCTTAATCCTTATTGATGAGAGCTAAGTAGCTTGATTGGTTATTTATATATTCTACCAATTGCATGGACCTAAAATATCATTGTCTTTCGGTTGAACTCCTTTTCCTGTTTCTGTTTCTGATGACCATTGCATAAGCTCCTCTTCATCTCCTTTAGGTGCCATTTCTCTTTGCTAAACTAGCTCCAACCTAAATGCTTAATCTGTTAAAAGGAAGGATTTACACAAGATATCCATATACCAGAAACTAATCCTAGTTTACTTTAACAGTGGGTTCTTTAAATTGTATGCTTTGTTCGGTTAAAACTTTCCAAGACAAGTTATGTTGCCCAAACTTCATCTTCATCTATATGCCACTTTCTTATCTTCTTCCACTCTCTTTACCAGGTGCTTTTATTCGACTTGTCATAGTGGAGTAAGACTCATAAGCAAATCACCATCCTCCATACATCACCACAGCAAGGTACTGTATTTGTAATCTTACTACTTTAACATTATTTTATATCACTGTTTAATTGAGGATGGTCCACTAACGGTTGAACCTTTCAACAAGTGGGAAGATCTTATTTGCCATCCTTGATATATTGGTTTATGCCTCACCTTCCATTACATGCAGATGGGGCAACTGTGTGGCCCTTGGAATCTTGGAAGAGTCAAGACCTTTTATATCATTCAGATGGACAGGGAAGGGTTGTCTCCCATGATTCAAGAGAAACAAACAATGTTAAGCTACTGAAGATATGAGCCTGGTATGATTCAATATTAAATTGGATGAAGTTAACATCTTGTGTCGGGTATGTTAGTTGATTTCATTTTCTTAACATAATCTCCTTCCTTTTTTTTTTACTAGGGGACAAGTTTTATTCCGAATATCCCACCTTCTGTAAAGATTTCAATCATAGATGCGTGTTCCTTTTCGTAATGGCTTGTGGAAATCCCATGCACCATGCACCAAATGCTGGAAGAAGTCACCACAGTGTTCTACTGCTGGTGCTTTAGTCTTTTTTCTGAAGCAAACGTTTCTGCATAACTTCTGTTCAGGATCAGGTATTTAAGCTCTGGGTGGGTATTACAACACAGACAATTCTGATCCCTGAGAGCAGAATTCTTCTCCATGGGCACTTTTGTAGGACACATAGTACCTGCTTTAGCCCTGACCCTTCTTGGGTTATGGCACACTATCAACACTAGCAGATCATACTTGCTCAAGGGCTCCGCTAGCTTTCTGTCAAGATTTTGGTACCCATTTGATGGCTGTCTTTTCAAATTCAAATACTTGGAGCTCATCTTGATTTTCTTATTTTCCATCTTTGCTATAGTCATGCAAGTTCTAGACTTCCCGTTCCTTAGATTCTCATTCAAGCTCAATAACTTTGAGCATGCAACCATGTTTATCCACCTTGCCATATTTGCTGGTTTTACCCTTTTTGCAGAATTGATTGGCTCATCACATATGCTCTCTGGGATGACCGGGATTCTCGCAACCTCTGTTTTTGGCCAGGAGCTTTTCCTACTCCACTTCCACTCCGCTGACCATGTTGGACTTGAAGGCCACTACCACTGGCTCTTGCAGCTCATAGTATCCGTCTCTCTCATTTCGTCTCTAGCAGCAACATGTTTCCCGACCAGTTTCCATGCGGCTCTTGTTCTCTCAATTTCAGTTGTGTTCCAAGGGTGTTGGTTTATGAACATGGGATTCGTGCTATGGGTTCCCGAGTTAGTCCCGCAGGGTTGCATCATGCAGTTGGCTGATGCTACTGGTGAATACAAGCACGGGGCAGTGATTTGTGGATCCCGTGAAGCAGTGTCCCGTGCTGTAGGACTAGCCAATCTGCAATTCAGCTGGATACTTTCTGGAATTCTGATATTCACCGGAGGTATTTGCCTGTTCTTAGCAAGAAAATATTCTCCAACCGGCCAGCGAAGTCAGTACGAGCAACTTCACAGCAGAGCTCTTGATGTTACCATTGTAGTTGATGCTTACAACAAGCAATCTCATCCATAAGGTTTGCAATATGTTACAAGGCAATTCAATTGACCTTTGTGGATACATAATACTAGTTTCTTAATCAAGACTTCAGGGAAATGTAACTTATTGCCTCTCTGGGCACCATCAATAACATTTACCTTATATTATTGCTCTTTCTTTTCATTTCTCTTTTACAGCATCATCTTTAATTCTTAACCAAGTAACAGTGAAGATACCATTTCATAGCTCATGAAACTTTCTTACATACCAAAAAGAAAGTACTTATTTTGATCATTGTTCTCTATAAACATGTAATTGTAATAGGAAAAAAAAAAAAACAAACCATTTGGTAGTTTGATTTAGACATACAAAAAACAATTGAGGTTCTGCATAAATGAACTATTTGAACAGACAAGAATTTCAACAAGTAACATACACCCAATTCTGCAGTTTCCTCACGCTTCTTCTGCTTCCTCCACAAAAGCCTCGATTCGAAGGAGAACAAAACCAACTGCAACTCCAACAAGGACAAGGCCATTCATGACAGCAGCAATCTTGAATATCTCAGCCACCGCGTTACATGTAGCGCCTCTGCCACTGCCTCGTGGCTTGATGGAGTTAACAAGTTTTGCAAAGCACCAGTCAGCTGAAATGGGGAGGCCTAGGGAGGTCACTTTGTTCTGAGCCTTGAGTCCATCATAAGCATTCAGACCAGTTATGTAATGTACATTCATGGTGCTCTTTCTCTTCCTCAACCCAGAACTGGAGAAGGAGGTGATCACAGCTGGTGATAGTGTTGCAGAGGAAGCTGTTGCCATTGTGAACCTACTTTCAACACACAACCTGGTAAAAACAGAGAAAATGTTAGCAGATTGAATAGAGCTTGGTTATCAGAAAATAAAGGAGTAGACAAGTATGGAGTGAGACCTGTTTTCTTGTGGTGGTGTGTGAAAGAGTTTGTGTTTCTGGTTTGAGATTGTTGGAAGTGCAAAGATGTGATGAGAGGGAAGCAAATGAGATTTTGTAGATAGGAGAAAATTGGATAAGGTTAGAGGAGGATGGTTGGTTCACAAGCAGATCAGATTATAGGTTATTTCTAGACAAACCATGTAAGATTGTGCAACTTTAAATACTGGCCAAGAGAAATAAATAAATAAATTCCAGGCCTTGGGCTTGTCACATAACAATTCCATGGATCCAGATAATACTGTATATTGCATTTTCCATACAAATGAATTTTATGTTCTCTTCTGGTTTCCATAAAAGTAGACTATTGCTTCATTACATAAGCCACACAAGCACATACCATATACTTCAAATGATATAGTGTACCTTAATTTTGTTCATACAACAAATACAAGATTCTGATAATGTCTTAATCTTTTCATTTGTTGACAGCATGAACCTTAATCTTATCACATGTATGATAACAGTCATAGCCTCCACACTGGTGTCCTTGGTAATGGTCTAGCATGACCTCACAGACAAATTCCTGGTCTTTCTTGAGAACGTTTTTTCTGCAGAAAATGTCCCAACCCCCAATCCAAGTACGACCATCCTTCCAAGTTGCAACCTTCCCACGCCATTTTCTATCAGATGGGTCTTGGAAGATGATGTCAGTGTTAAATTTGAGGTTGTTGTCTTCAATAACCTTTGAAGGAACAGGCTGCAACATTGAACCAGAAAACCATTTTAGTCAACTAGATGGTATTAACAAGAAATGCAACAGAGCAGTTTAAGTTACTAGACTAACCAGATTTCCAATAATTAGCCAAAGAATAAAGATAGTATCTTGAAACAACATAAATAAAACAATATGAGTAGTAATATACTTACCAATTTGCACCTATGCCCCGATTGTGATTTTGCGCGAAATGAAGGATTTCTGAGCTGCAGATGCTGGGGATGTCCGGCGTCGTCTCCATCATGGTCCTCTTCATGTTCTTCTTCTCCTCCTTCATGCTCATCATCAACATCATTGTAGTCCTCGTCGTCGTCACCATCATCATCATCTTCTTGTTCTTGTTCCTGTTCTTCTTCTTCTTCTTCTTCTTCGACTGCAACCTCCTTCCCCTTCTTTCTCGATGGATTGTTCTTCTTGCACATAGAATGCCCAAATACCGCAACATTAAACATACCATCTCTGAAGCGAAAGACTAGGAACTCGCCTTCTTGGATAGCATTTTCTTGAACAAAAAGCCTCCACCCATCAGTAAAGTAAGTCCCTTTGTCAGTCTTGACCACCCTCACAGGCCATTGTTTACCCAGGCTGTTTCTAAGGATGGTCTTCTTTGGTATCAGTCCATTCATGTATCTCACAAATGAATGTGGAATGAGCTAAAGAGAAAGGTAATCACAAGTCACTAAACACCATTCAAAGAAGACTGATATATATTTGTTAGAAAAAACATCAATTAACTAGAAAGTTAAGAACTTAAAAATGTATTCTGTAAGGAATTAATGATATAAACTGAATGATGAATAATACACCTAATACTATAAAACAGTTTTCCAGAGAGCCCAAATGATGAAGAAGCTGGAATCTATATCTTCAAGAACATGACATCCCTAGAATATGAAGTCTTTAACACAACAGTTCCACCCAAACTATAGAACCCATCTGTCTATACCCTCTTCAGCATGAGAAGAGCAATAAATGGTTTCCAAAGATCAACTAGTTTTGTGAACAAAAAGAAACAGAGACTCACATAAATAAAACCACATTTTGTATAAATTAGTACTAACAAAAACTCAAAAGGTAGAAATTCATTTCCTTCTTGGCCAGTTCATTTCCATCAACTCATCACTCACAAACAGTTACAGCAGAAAGAAAATAAAATCATCAACCAAACAAACAATGATCACAAACCCAAAAGCAAACACAAGAGAATGTTCATGAACAAAACCCAGATCACAAAAACAGTGAAACTACTGAGAGTGATGGAGAGTTAAGAGATTACCATTCTTTCAGAGCTTAATGAAGACAAGTAGATCTTGAAGAAGTCAGGGAGCCTCTTGGGATTGTGCTTCTCCATCTCTTCTGGTTCTCTATCCAGAGGAAACACAGATCAGAATCAGAGGAAAAGTTGTAAGACAAGCTTCAACAGCCAGATGGTAGCCATTTGAGGCAAGCACAAGGAGCATAAAACTTTAAACATGCAGTTCTATTTCTGGAAGCATGAAAACAGTTTTTCACATATATAGTCTTTGGTTTTCAAGTTGGTTCCTTTTTGCCATTTTCAGCAAGCCTACTGGCTACTTGCTTTGCTACTCATTATGATAAATAGCTAATAAATAGCTCTTATTTATATTTTTTTAAAAGAAATATCATATTTGCTGGTTAATTTTTTTATATTAGTCTTCACTGATATTCTAAAAGATCTCCTCATGACTTGACTAAATTAACCATATAATGTACTTATAATAATTTTTAGTTTTGGTCTTGGGATATTCATTAGGAGATGTTAATTTTGGTCTTGGGATATTCATTAGGTGATGTTTTTCAATGACTTGACTGTGTTTATGCCATACAAAATTGGCTTAAATTCTTTCTTCTCTTTCTTTTATAAATATGTACTCCTGATTAATTATTTTGAAGGTATATCATATATATATGCCATTGATGCATTTACACAAATGCAGACACAAATGAAAAACACAACTCTTTGAGCAACAAAAAGGACTACACTGTGACACTCACCAGAATTGGGAAACCTGAGAACCAGCTTCTCGTCATTTGATTATTGTTTAGGCAAGATCTAACCATGTCAAGTATTTCAAATGTAAAATAATGTCCCGGCATAAATGTATCCTTTCCCAAAGATAACCATAAAAGCACACAACCTCTACACAAGTAACTATAGAAAAACATGAATCGGGCTGTCACAACTCATTCATTCTTTCTACAAAGTTACAAACAAACTCGGCTACCAAGCAGCATATAGTGAAAACATCAAACTGAAGAGCTAATGAAAACTTTAACAAAATTCACATTTCTGGTCCGAGAACCTATCTACAGTCCTAACCAAGATAATTTTGTATATAATTCCTAACGAAAGTTCAAGCTTTGGAGTGAAGCTTATAGACACTTGGCATTTAAATTCCATAAGAAGACGCCGGCACTCCAAAAGGGAGAACATACCTAGGTATAGCAATTTGGAAACTGATCAATTAGAATCTAATTGATTTAGGTGCAACATTATACTGAGCAGGTTGGTTCACCCGCGTGGTGTCTCCAATGACACGAAATATGGAAACTTTCAGCACTACATCGTACATGTTGATCACCTCAAAGACACAAACATCTCCTTCCTCCAAATTGTTCCCCAATGAGAAATCATACCATCCCCGCCCTAACCTAGCTCCTCCTCCTCTATAGAGGTACCGGACAGGCCATTGCTTCCCAGTAGGATCTTGAAGTTTGATGAAACCTGAAACCCCACTTAGATGCTTTCCAGCAAAGCAGGATGGCAAATACTGCACAAGAAAAATAATCCCATCATAAGCTAAGCAGAACAACATTATGACATGAAATCAAATATTTCCATTAAAATACATGGCTCACCATAATACACCCCCTATACAGATAAGATGGTCGCAATACAACCCTACAGAAAGGGTTAGCGGGTTCAAATGCTTTGGCTGCACTAAGGGTCCTTTCTCTTTCTTCAGCTGTCACTATTCTCTTATTTTCAGGACCCGGGACTCGATTGTTAAGTACAAAATGCATATCTGCTTCCCCTCTGAGTTGAGCTGCTGACCCCTGACCATCTGCACTTTGATTGTGTTACTGGTTAGTAATTATTTCTTAGTCGCAGCAACATGAAAGAGAATGTGAGTCTATAGCACTTACTGGTATCAATTTTCCGTTTTCGTGGGGTCTTTTTCGTTCTTTGTATTTGTTCATTTGTACGAGTCAGTTTCGATCCACTTCCATTGAACTGGATTGTTGTCCCATGCGGATTACCAACCTTCTGTACATGCCATTTCTCTTCACCATCCCAATTGTTAGAGTTCTTAAGTTTAGAATCATTTAACATATTCTGTGCTGCTGGAGAGTTGTAACTCATGCCAAGAGTCAGCTGATCTACTCTCCCGTCACGAGACTTGCTTACGATAGAAATGGGGGCTGGGCAAAGAGGAGAGGATTCCAAATTCTCAGCAGAGTCGTCATCTTCCATTTCTTCAAACACATGATAATGCTGTCCATAACTGGGCTCTTCACAACTATTACGGGCCTTGGCTTGGTAATTCAGCTCAGAAGTAGTCAAATTAAACACGTGAACTTTGAAATTTGAATGGCCTTCATATTTGAAAACCAAAATGTACCCAACACGGATAGAGTAATGCTCCACAAAGTCCTGCCAGCCATTGTAAAACCATATCTTGGTGCCATCTTTTCTTAACCCCACAAGCCAGATACGACCATTGGGTACAGTTATTCTAGCAACAGCAGAAAGCTCATCGCCAAATCTTCTCACAAACTTTTCCGGGATCCTCTGTGTGAACATAAATCTAAGTTATTCTAAACCCTAGCATCTGAGCCCATCAATGGTAACATAAATCTTATCACATATCAAGAATTCATTATGCTGGTAAAACAAAAGGATTGCAAATTTCAAACCACTAGCAGATTATTTGCAAAATTCAGATAAGTGATTAATTAAAAAAAAAAAAAAAAAGTGAACCCACTCATGCCGAAAGAAAGAAAAGAAAAGAAAATCCCATAAAAGGAATGAAAATCACTCTAAACCTAAAAGAAAGAAAAAGCAAAAGGGTAAAAGGAAGACCCACTAAGCAAAGAGAAGAAAATCACAAGGGAACAACAAAATATCAGCATTTTCTCTATTTCAGTACTCATGAACAATCTCAATCTTCCTTCAGTACTCAGCATAGCAAAGATTCACTAATGAATTTTCAGATAATTAAAAGGGCTATTGAGCTCCTAATCTATCTGGGTTCCTTGGTTTTCTCCCATTCAAATCCACATAAGTTCTAAAGCATCAATTTTTAAAATTATTCCCAATTTTCCCAGCAAACCCAATAGAGTTTCTGAAACTTTCACAGAATTAGAATAATAAAAAGAAAAAAGAAGAGGGGCAGTGAAGATACCAGTTTCTTGTCATGGATAATAGAGGGCACAATCAACTTGTAGAAAATGCAAGAAGTAGTGGCAGCCCCAGTAGCCCCAGGCTGTGACATTGTTGGAGAAAGAGGAAAAGGCCAGAGCTCATGAGATGATCAACCAAACCATTTTGCCTTGGTGTTTGTCTTGGACTATATATCAATAATAAAGGAAGCATTTTTATTTTTTAGTATGCACCAACTAGGTGTGACTGTGCAAGTGAGGACCACATGCTCTGTGGGCCCCCATTTTCCTACTTTTTTTTCTTTTTGGGTTTTCTTGTTTTCTTCAGTTTTTATTATTTTTGGCTAAAATGGAATTGACTGGTCTTGACCAATTTTATTTGCTAACTTTTTGTTTTAGGGTTTCTATGATGGTATTGGTTAGTACTAGTTCCTATGGGACCCAAAATTGGAGCTGCCTTTAATTTGCAGAACAATTGGGTCTTCTTCTTGGCCCATTGCAATTTCACAGTTCCCTTTTTTGTACAAATCTCAATTTCTGATCATCAATTAGAGGTGTAAATGACATTTATTGTGATCTGTGCAAAGGTCAATTTTCCAGTAACCATTTACTTTTTACTCACCATTTTCAATTCAGAGATCAATAAATCATTTTTTTTCTTTCCTTTTTATCTAAAAATGAAGAAATAACTAAAATTCATCAGATATAAATAGTGCCACAACATTTGCTACTCCAACAAGCTTGTGTAACTATAATGTACACCTTGTGGACTTTGTGTCTGATGCATTGCTGGGTAGGTAATGTACAAAAATTCTTATGGTTCCTCAACACAGTAAATTTCTTTTGTTCACTTTCAATGTCTTCCATAACACCAACTCAGACTGAGGCAACAAATTGTTGTTACATTGAAGGTGGGAACAGCAGCTTTCCTGAGGCTCTCTCCTAATTAAATTTTTGCACATATATGCTGTTCAAGTTACTATTAACTTGAGCATACTTGTTGTCCATGATGAATGAAACCTGACAGAGAAAAGTTGAACAGTTAAATATTATGGATAATGATACTTTTAGAGACTGAGGAACAATGTATCTAATTAAAGAAGAAAACACAAGCAAATGGAACAACAAAATCAATGAATTAAAAACAAAAGAATGCCAACTTGTGCCCATTATCTTCCTGATCCAGTTTGATTCTAATTTTATTGAACATTCTATATACGGTGCTAGCCAAGAAATAAGATTTTGTACAAACAAAAAAGAGACTAAACGGAATGTCATAAATTTTTATTAGAAACTCCTAAACGGATAATAGTCTGACCAAGTCATACTGTAAAGTGTAAGGACATCTAAATCTCAGATGAAGAATCAGATCAATAACTGACCTAATGAAAAGAGAAAAGGAACTGCACAGTTCTAATCATTTTGAGAATTACCAACCATTAATTTCTAAGAAGTTTAGTTTGACTGACATTTTGCTGCACGGGGTGGTTTGCAAATCTGGCATCTTGAATGATACGAAATGCTGTAACTTTCAGCACAACCTCCTTCATTCTGAGAAGCTCAAAGACACAAACATCTCCTTCTCCCAAATTATTCTCCAATGTAAACTCATACCATCCTTGGCTTAATTTAGCTCTACCTCCTTTATATAGACATCGAACAGGCCACTGTTTCCCGTCAGAAAGTTGAAGTTTGATGAACCCCGAAACCCCATTCAGATTCTTTTCAGCAAAGCAAGACGGCAAATACTGCACAGTGCACACAAAATTGTATTTAAAGCTAATTGTGCTATAACATAAAAATTGAAAAATCAAGTGTAGCACAAGAAGAATTTCCAGCTTACCATAATACATCCCCTATATAAATAGGATGGTCGGAGGACCACCCTGCAGAAAGGATTAGACGGCTCAAACATTTTGGCTGCATTAAGAGCTCTCTCTCTTTCTTCCGATGTCACAGTTCTTTTTCTAGCAGAAGCGCTTTCATAAAATCTGAAGCGCGTGTCTACTTCATCTTCCGGATCAGCTGATGACTCCTGCTTATCTGCACTTTTATTGAATTGCTGATAAGAAAATCTGATCTCATGGTTCAAATATATGAAAAACAATTTGAATCAAAGGATCTTACCAGGATCAATTTTTCGTTTTTTTCTTATGGTTTTCTTTATTCGCTGTATGTCATCACTGGAACTATGCAATTTCATTTCACCTGCAGGAGCCTTAAGGTCATTTCGTTGAATTGGAAGCCTGTATCATAAGTAGACTGATTTGCAACAAAATTATTCGTAGCATTTGGCAGATGGAGGGTACCTTCAGTGGGCCTTATTATGCAATTTTGGTAGTTAGATCCATTCAATAAATTCTTAAGTGGAGGATTGAAACTTTTGTTGAGTGTCACTTGACCATCTACACGTTTGTCAAAGACCTTATTATTCATTGAATTGGGAGCCCGGCATGGTGGTGAGAAACCCAAGTTGCCAGCAGAGTCATCATCTTCCATTTCCTCAAATACATGAGTGTTCTTTCCACGGTTGGGCTCTCCTGTACTACGTAAAGCATTTGATTGATAGTTTATTTCGGATGAAGTCAAGTTATAGATGAAAACGCTGAAAGTTGAACTTCCTTCATATTTGAAGACTAGGAAGAATCCAACACGGATAGTGTAATATTCTACAAAACCCTGCCAACCATCTTGAAACCAGAATTTATTCTCAGCTCTACCTAAACCTATGTGCCAGACACGACCATCGGGGACAATGAGTCTAGCAACGGTGGACAGTTCACCCCTAAACTTCTTGACAAAACTGTCTGGTATTCTCTGCAGATGCCAAAATCATTTCAAAGAAAATAAATAAAAATTCATGTGTAATAAAATCATTACTTCTAAGTCACAAACAGGTAAATAATCTCATGTCCTTCAATAAAAAGGATCTAAAACATAAAGAGAAGCATAATGAACAAGTGCTGGTATCTCTTATATCATGATCACAACTGAGCTTGTCATGTACAGTACCTATGAGCGGAATAATCAAGAACCTATGAGCGGAATAAACATAACTGAAATCATCTAGCATATTTCACAAAACACTTGCCAATTTTAGATAGCTGGTTATCATGACGTTAGAAAATTTTATGTACTTGTTAACTCATTGAGTCATAATTCCCAATCATATATTTGAAAACATGCAATGTGACAATGGAGATTTGCAACTTTAGATGTGGGTAATTCTTCCAAGTATGTTATACAACTAAAGAGATATCATATGTTTTACAAGCTTAATGAAAAGTAATACATCTATTAAGTATGGCAGAGACAGATAGACTATTAAGGAAAGGGAAACAGGAGCGATTTGTGAGAAAATACATCATTCAGGAAGTTGACTAAGGATAGAAAGATGAAAACAAGATCAGACTAGGGGTCTCTCAATTTGAAATTTATCCACATCTTTTGAGGCTGAACGTTCTAACAGAAGATCAATTGAAGCAAAGGGTGGATTGCCTCCTGCTTTGGTCGCGAAAATAAGCCAGTACAAAAGAAGAGCATTATTTCCCTTTTGGCAAACATCAGGTCATATAAATACCACCTCTAACATTTTCAGAATACTTATAATTATATATCAAAGTATCAAACTTTGAACAAGACAACAACAAATGACATTGTGACTCTTTAATACTATACTCCTCTTCTCTTCTCTCCTCATTTCAGATACATTATAATCCCAATTCCTAATCATTACACAGAGGGAGCAAAAGCTGTTAATTTCTTATTTTCTCTACATTACTAATTCAAAATTTTATATTGAAGACAACCAGCCACTCAATTGTGCCTCCAGATACTAATACTACCCCACCCAAACCAAACTTCTGGGTTTTCATCAAATTACAAAAGAAAATTCTAAGAACTTGAATTACCTCTTCAGTTACTAACTTTTGAAGTACACACTAGAATAGCAACACATAAACCAAATAACCTACACAACCCAGAAAATTTTCAATCAGAGAATTTCCTCCGATTCAATTTTCTCAGAAATCAAACAGAATTTTGGCATTCAAGAAATTACCCAGAAAACAAAAAAGATTTCTTTTTTTTCATTTCAGATAAAAAAAGGGTTTATGGGTTTACCAATTTCCGTCCGTTGAGGGTGGAAGAAAGCACCAACTTGTGGAAGAAAGGTCGCGACATTGTCGTCATGAGACCGCCGAAAAACAAGTTCAGATCATATGTAATGATTCACAGCATAATTTTCATGACAAATACAACGAAATTTTCGATGGTAATTTTGATTGAATGAGAATAAAAAGAAACCCCTTTTCTGGTGCAGCAACTGCTACTGATGGGATCGGTTTCTTGGAGTTTCAGATCTAATCTCCCCTTTCACTGCTGTTGGTTTTTAGTCAGACTGGTTTTCAAATTAAAAATTAAACCCAATATCGACTTGACCTAAAAGTTGATCGAGTTATTGAGTTGGTGAATAGAGTTGAGTTAACTCGGATCGACTCGGTGCCTCAAACCTAGTTTCAAGAAGGCCTTGTTTGGCTGCATATGAAGCGGTTGTTGTATACTAGGGCTTCCAAAATAAGAAATTATCACTTTTGTGATATGAGATTATTTTTGCAGAGAAAATAAGTGATTTAGACTTAATTAAGACAAGGAGGCCCGTCGCACCGAGCATTGCAAACAACCAATATTATTTGTTGCGATAGGGAGGCTCATTTCGATGACGTTGGTTGCATGCAACTAATAACTGTCGCGTCAAGAAATTCGTTGCCATGAGGGCGGTACCAACATTGTGAGCGAAGACCCCTGCACGCTTAAAGGGAAGAAGGTTACAATAACATTGATGTCGTCGGATTACATGCGAACCCTCCTCAAAATAAGCAAAAGTACTCCCACCATGATATCGTTAGGCAGTTCGAAACGGTGGTCCAGGGCGCAAGGTGTTCTCCTTAATCCTTTACCCCCGCCTCAAAGGGCAGGATGTTTACACAATTACCCTTATGTTAGTGCGGTTCGGTGCATATGCGGTTTTGGGCCAACCTACGAGCCACGTTGATATGTTCGACCTTCTTACTTTGTGGGTTGTAGTTGTTGTTTTGGTTCGATGACGATGCGGGTAACGCAACATAATTTTATCGATTTGAAACATAATACTTTTATTAAATCAAATTAGAAAGCCAATAACGAGATTACACCAGTAAATGAAATTTTCTTTAATAAACATAAGCATTAAGAAAATAAGACCGATAGTTAAACCTCACATTTTTCATTCTTTTTGTAAGACGATATATGCAATTGATAGATGGATTTAGTAAATTACGTTTGTTTCATATAATCTTACAAAAATGAATCAATTTGAAGTAGTTGAAAAAACAAAGGACAACTTCCATAACGGTATTTGGGAAGGCAAAAATGAGGACAAGATCCGCCTGCCAAGCCGATGCAACCGTTTCCTTCATATTTTTATGGTAATATTACAACAAACAAAATAGAATGATCACTTTTGTAATAGAAAGATTCAAAAATCAATCAATACACAATTCAGTTTCTTGAAATCTCTCAACCACACCACTCTCTCTTTTGTATAGTTGTTGCTCAATCACTTGCACAGAAAATCAACCTTCTATATTTCATAACACTATTTTGTACAATACAGGACTTCAAATATGAATTCATTGGTGATGATCATGATGATGATGTTGATCGTGTCGACTATGACAATTGTTGCAAAGGGATACGACACCAATACTGTTTACAGTCCGTGCACGGACGCTGTGATTCAGAAAGGGGATGGTTTCACAATTGGCATGGCTTTCTCTGCAAAAGAATCCTTCTTTTTCGACAAGATTCAGCTTTCGCCTTGCGATAAACGACTCGGGCTTCCAGCAAAAAAGGCTCAACTCGCTCTGTTTAGGCCTTATGTTGATGAGATCTCCCTCCTCTCCATCAACAACACTGACTTTGATCTGGTATGTCCAATTTTGCTTCTTTTCTTCAAATTATGTTGTTCTTGATGCTGATCATGAGCTTCGCAGGTTAAGGCGGGCGGGTATATGGTGGCATTCGCTGGACGACAGTACGCTGCAAGATCGCCACCAGTAATGGTTGCTAATGATAATCATATCATAACTAGTTTCACTTTGGTAAACCCAATAATCAATGTCATTTTCCGATCTTTGCTCTTTGCAATAATATTGGATTTCATGGACTTGTTTCGAAACTGTTACACGCAGGTTCTTGAGTTCAGGTCTGGTACCCTTGAAAACTTGTACTGGAAGCAATTCGGATGCGATGATTGTAGTGGGAAAAATAAAGTGTGCATAGACAACCAGTTCTGTGGGGTAAAAAGCCCGAAATGTAAAGGGCGTGGTGGGACTGTAAATTGCAACCCGCGCATACAGCTTGCATTTTCGGGTACTGACAGGAACTTGGAAGTGCTAAACTCGTGGTACGAGGTCAAGAATCTCCAGGAGAACTCCCTTTCCGACCTATATTCCACTGTGAGCGACGCCCTAGCTGGCCAACTTCCGGATTCTGTGTGATCATCTCACAATTGACATGGATGTAACTTCCTTGGCCAGGAGTTTACTTATTATATGTCTATGTTAGTTCAAGTAACTCAACAATAGCTCAATTTGGCATGAGAATTTAACCATTTTGATGTTCATTATAAACAGAAGAACATCTTGAGCACAAAACATTTCCATATTACAAAACGTTCACTTTCAAGAGACAGATCCAAAAAATTTAGTCAATGGAGGCAAAATTACAGGACAACGAGATAAATGTTATAAATTAATGGGTCATATTTTCAGTAGGCGTAAAATCTAAAAAATAGTAGGGATACAAATGAAAAACAAGGCATTTAAGGTCAACATGCTACCATTCTAAATTCTTCTACAATGTGTTATCTTGAAATTTGATTGTCTTACATTTTTCAAGCATGAATAAATTTGAATAGGTACGGTATAGTAGCAAGAAGTAGAACTTCAATGGCATCACAAATAATGGATGTGCAAAGAATAGCATTGATCATGTCTTGGGGAGCCAAAAAATACAAAATCCCTGTTCAATGGGGTATTGGTATGCACAGAAGATGAGTTCTATTTACACGCTCTACACTATTTTTTTCTCTTCATTTTTACAGTTGAAATGCAATGAGGATACAAATATATTTCACCAACCATGCTCCACGATTTCTCAGATCTACAAGCAAAACCATAAAAGCCGATGCCAACCATGAGTAAAAACCCAGGGATTTGCCAAAATACTCACATTTTGAGCTGTCATACTGGGGAGAAGGTAATCAGCCACTGTTAGAAGGAAACGGTTCAAACAAACGAGGGACTATATCAAGGCTGTGGAACAGGCATCTTCTCATGAATATCCAACACAAGCTCTCGTAGTTCAGGAAAAACTGACACAAGTAGCAGTTCTAGAGTCGCATACGTAAGTTGCTTAATGCAGATCGTTGACTGGAGTGATAGATAAACATGTTAGTTTAGCTACATGCTTCAAAAGAATTTGAAAAGCCAAACACTTAATGAAGAATATAAACAAGGGTTTACAAGATTAACCTGAAGGAAATAATACATGTCTCTTGCACATCGCCTATACTGCTTCTGGCCAATCAAGCTGACTAACGCAGATGGAACTTCATCTGACAAAAGGAAGAAAAAAGTTAATACTATTATTCACTTAACGCATTCTCATATTCACATGATTTCAAAGCACATCTTAATTAATAATTAAATTTTTTTTTATAGAAAAAGCAACACAACTAAAGTGAACACCAAGAAGACACTCTTATTATTATCATTTTATTTCTTCTTTCTTTGTCACTAAGCTCAAATTAGGGAGGAAGGGAGGGAGAATTCGGTTAGGAGAAACTCAAAGGAATAGTATGAAACTTTAGTTAGCAGACAAAAAATACTCCCTCAATTCCAAAGTGAGTGTCCACTTTCTTATTTTGGTTAGTTAGTTAGTTATGCATAAATTAACAACAATATCCATAAGATAAGTTAAGTAGAACCCCTTGAGTTTGTTGCAAGAGTAAGTGTGCAACCCTAACTAACTTATCCTTAAATTTTGCAAAAATAAAAAAGTAAACACTCATTTTAGGATAGGGTATAGTAAGAAAAGATAACATTTATACATTATCCAAATGAAGGAGGTCCCACAAGATAGGATGAAGTAGAGGAAAACATGAGTGGATGATCTTCAAATTTTGCTAATGGATTCATGTAGACAACTCCAACTTTGTTTAGGAAATGACTCGGTGGTGGTGACGTGGTTGTTCTCATTAAAATACCGCTCATGGAAAACTTTACTGTTTTTTCATTTTATTGATATTTTAAAAACCCAAAAGTGAACAGTAGAAGTCTCTTGTTTGAAAAAGGTGTGAAACGGGGAGTCTTGATATTCCAAGTACATTACTGGATAATCTCAAGAAATTGGCACGTCTGCATGTTAGTTACTTTCCTGTGAATGTCAGTCAAATGCTAAAAGCAAATTGGTTAGGCACGTGCGCAAGCAGCACAGTCATAAGTGCCTAACCAATATATACTAATAGAATGCCTGCATAGCCCAACATTTTTAAACCTGTAGTTCAAACCATCACATATTAGGTTCCTACAGAGACACCAAAACATAATTTGTACTGCAAATTCTAAACAACGCACCAACCACTTCTGCTGAAAATGACATTTAGACCGATTAAGGCCAAACACAGTAAAAAAAAATATTTGTTTGACCACTACATGTAAAAAATAAAATTTGGCAGGGAGAAGAATCAGAAGATATGATAAGATAGAAAGGCTTCATAGCCAAGCAGACTGAGGAAACCATACAAGGAACTATCAAAACTCCCAACAAAATGTTTACTATATTTCCAAAACTAAAGAATAACATAATCTCATTGAAAAGCCATCTAAAAAGAATTTACCGATCACTTGAAATGAAATGACTTACCAAAGAGTATTTTCTTGACGGCGTTTGCTCTTCGAGTGGCCTCAAACTCTTGCTCAAAAGACCTAGGCTTAGGGACTTTAACGCCTCCTAATTGACCAGTGAATTGAAAAGGCATCTGACTGGAATGGGTATTATCTACTGAACTTTGAGTATTCCTTAATTTTAGGAAGAATGTGCCACCTGGCCAGAGAATCTGAAAGAGATCCAAAATTAGAGGAATTTTTCCTTCCTAAATCAAAATTTCCTCTCAATTAGCAACATAAAAGAGCTTTATTGTGAAGGAAGATTGAATCAAATTCTATATTATGATACGAATAAGATTCAATACAAAGCATATTTTACAAACTATAGTGAAGAAAATTGCTGGCACCATCCAACTGCATGCTCCATGGAACGCATCATAAAATTTAACATTAATGTAATGTGAAGGTAAAGAGATTGATAAAATTCAGGTATACAGTTATAAAAATAACAAGAACGCAGTTGCATGTCTGAAAGGAATAAGGGATCATATTTCCCTAGATCTACAAATTTACATGAAAATTAAACACTGCCACTCAATAAATAGAATAACTATGTTCTACTTGCTTGTGCTTGTCCAAGGTATCATTCTCACAAACTTCGAATATAAAGGAACACCCAATGAATTTTATAACACACACACCTTTAGTCCAACCAGTCTACATTAACCCTTAAACAGAGCAAACTAAATCAAAATATCAATACTGATATTCATAGTTATGATGCTTCTACCCTTACCCCATGACATTGATAACTAGCCTCATTCCAAATTTCAGTTCAGAGAATATTGACATTTTCGGGCAATTCTTCTCACTTATATATATTTTCACTATTATGACATCTTAAGTAAACCCCCCTCAACAAATAACATGTAGCAGCCTAACAGGGATACTTATACTTAAAAGAGATAAGTAAGGCTCTCCTTTCCTATAGATTCCATGTACTCTTCTCAACTGAATAATGAATGAATAATTAATAATTCCCTTTGGATTTCTTCAATAACTATAAGATATGCACTAGCATACAAATTTTCTCTGTATCATATCCTACAAAATACCATTATCATATTGGTGAAAAAGAAGTATCACAAAAGCCTCAGGTTGCTATGCTAGGCCTTTATATGGACCTCATTTCTAAAAATTTCTTAAACAATGTTGCTATTCTACGGGCCTCATTTCTAACAAATATTAAAATATACAGATACTCCAAGGGTTCTAGCATAGAGGGCTACAAATCGAGCCTATTTGACCGAAATTGTTTTGGAAATTGCACAAACTAAGCCTTTTCCTGATTTAAACCAGGAATGAGATTGATCAACTTGGACCAAAATTCACAGGCCTATAAAAATCTTATCCAATCTGCAAATTCACCACCACTACTAATATGCAGTAGTTATTTCAAACAATTAGGCTTCTACAATAGTGCAAAATTCTGTAAAGTACTGTTAACCACATGTTTAGCTATTGATACTACATTGGTAAAGAACAATTTAATGAGAAATGATGATTATAGTTGGTTCACTGCTTACATCTTGAAGCCACCGAATCCCTTTAGCGATAATGTCCTCCCTCCTGAGCCAATGAATCTGCCTCATTAGAAAGTCATCAATAGCATCTTCCATAACTAACTGTAATATCTGTTTTGATATCCAAAAGACCTGTCTTCTGCATCAACAGAATTTTAAGGTATTAGAGACTGCATGCCATTAGTTTCCATAAAATTCCATCGGTCCTGAGGATCAGAGAACTGAATGCATGGCTCAGAGGGAGGAGAAGACAAACCCACAACTTATATTACAGTTCGTACAGGAAAGTAGAACAGCAAAATTCTGGGAACAAAAAGTTGTTACTAATCCTGAGGGGAAAGAGACAAAAAGCTTTAAACAATACATCTCCAGGTGCCAAAAAGATCCCCGCAATATAGAGATGCTATACACAGAGGCATGTTGCAAACAGGAGAAAACAAGACTGTAATCCCAAAAGAAAGTAGTATGGGACTGGTTCAAAGGGAACCATTTATATACCTTTTGCTGTTGAAATTCCTTTCAACTAGGTTCGCAAATTAAATGCAAGGGCTAAAGGGATATAAGAATGTCAATAAATGACCAATCATCCAACACATCCGAAATTGTACCGTTTGACGATAAATTCACAAATCTTTTGTTATAACATAGCATTTTTTCATAGAGTCAAGTAACCACTAGAGATAACCTTCCTATATTCCAACAAGGGGAAATTGCATATGGCTACTATGAACTATGACAATTTTGCACATGACAACCTAAACATTTTTTCGCAACTCATGATCACCCTCAACTTTCTACAACCCGCTGTCAATTGAAACTAATTGAAATTCTCTCTTTCATCACATGTCTTGCACATGACATATATATTTTTATAATACCAGTTTTGCCCCCACATTACTTTCTCAAAACAAAAAGTACTATATCCTAAACCATAATCAATTTTCAACAGTAAACTTGCACTGACTACTTTACATACTATGATCTGATCTACTAGGAAACAAATAAACAGGTGAAAAGAACTCACTTAGCAGACAAGATAAGTAATAATGAAAGTAATAGAAACAGGTCAGTAAAAGGTCTTGAAATGTATTCTCGAATATTTAAAAAATGGAAAGTACTAGCTCTCCTTGTCAAGTCCACAACAAAGAAAAAGAACTAACCTTAGCCAGCCTCTTCTGTTTAGCAGAAATATCTTATCAACTAGATTCAACAGGGGTACGCTTACATTAGGTGGAGTCCACTGCAAGAAAGTGAACCGTAAACATCAGAAAAAAATTATATACTAACAGAATGTGTGCAGATCGAGAATAGGAAAGCAAACCCAACTACAGGCCCATGTTTAACAATTAAAATACTAAAGCATGAGATCTCGATTCTCAAGTTCAACATCCTATTAAATCCTAGGACTTGAGTTAAAGTATCTCAGATTCAAAGAATGTAAAGTTTGAGACTTGATATACAAGTTGGACCCTCCACCTGACAACTTAAACTTTTGGTTGGACTAAAATCATACATGGTATTAGAGCTGGTTTGGTTTGAACTTAGTGACCCATTTGTGTTGCCTTTCATTAATCTAGATCACCATACACGGCCAACTTTGTTGTCTGACTTGTACGTGAGTTGGAGAAATTGCAATATCCCACATTGAAATATTGTGAAGTTTGAGAGCACTTGTAAGTGGAAAATCATATTCCACCATTTTAATTACGTCAGAACTTAGTCACCAGCCAACTAAAAAATTAGCACAAACAAAAAACTACTCTGCAACATAGAAGGTATTTGAGTATACATCAAATATTTTCTAAGTTAAAGGTGGTGCATAAAATTAAATGAGCTCAGCTAAATGCTGGATACCTCAGGTGGCATTCCAAGTGGATCCTCCAAATAGTCAGACGGTACTTGAGACGTACTTGAAGGAAGCCCACCTTGACTGAACTGTCTAGATTTTGCCTCCTCAGTTCTCTCAGGTTCTAAGCTCCTAGATAGTTTCTCGAATTTGAGTATCCTAGGAGGAAAATCCCTTGAGTTTAATTCATTGTCTGAGTGCCACCCATTAGTTTGTTCTTTATCTTGAACTTCTTCATGGTAATGGCTTTCATCTTTGTCACCTTCCTCATTATCAGAAAGGCTATTCCCTGATCCTGCTGTATTTTGCCTTGACATGTACATATTTATCTCATCTGAAGCATTCCATGACAAGTTCTTGCTAAGCACTAAAGAAGAGACTTCTCTAGGGGAGGATGCTGAACCTGAAACTTTACGCATTAAGCCACCCGAAACACCCTTGAATTGGCGTACAATATCATCCACAGCATCATCTACATTGACTATTTCATCCATATAAAAAGAGAAAGAGACATGTGAGAAAATGCAATCAGAAAAGAGATGATAACTTCAAAATAAACAAGATTAAAAAAATTACTCACATGGCAGACTATTAAAACATGACTTGTCAACGACAAAAAAATGGAAAAAAATCCACTTATTTTCTCCAGTAATTTTGCTTCAGATATGTTAAGTTTTTCTGACATATACCCTTTCTACAAGACTACAACAGCAAGTATGGTGTACTTTCAATAAATAATTAAGTATTTTTGGAGCTAAGATGAGAAAAACAATGTCAGTGTTAAGCTCCTTCTCAAGTGTGTGGTGGGAACTAGAATTGCTATCTTAGGTACACTGTTCTGCTAATAGTATCCTAGAATTTAATTTCACAGTAAGATCATCAACACAGTCCACAGTATATACTCTACCTGGAAATTTTTATGGAAAACTTTCTTCACCAGAACCCAGAGAGAGAGAGAGAGAGAGAGTCAAGTAACAAGTCATATGCAAATGCAGACACATTGATACAATACAATACAGAAAAAATGAGGACATAGTTACATGAAATATTCATGACGAGCAAACCATTTCTTAAATCTTAATTAAAACAAAAGGAAAGAGCTATGCGAGTATATTTTAACGCCAACCTCTGCATCCCTGGAGATGAAAGAGACTCACTATGAGAGCCCTAAACAGAATTTGTACAATTGAACAAATAGCAAGACAACCTTTGAGTAGTTGTTTGAACAAACATGTAAAATGTCGGATATCAATTCCAAAGGTAAATCTTAAGAAAAAAAAAACAAATATTGTAGGTAAGATAAGAAACCAACCAAAAAAATTAACCACATACCTGCTAAGGTTTTCATGACCGAAGAAGATCTTCCAAAAGAATAGTTCTTCATAAGAGAAAAATAAAAGTTACTGAAGATATTTTTTTTTTTATTCAGCTTTCAACAAGAACAGCAAACAATGGGAAAAGGACAAAAATATGTCTGACTGTTTATCTAGATCAAAATACCAAAAATCAAGAAGATACAAACCTTCGAGGAAACACTTAGAAAATCCCATACTTCATGTTGCTCAGCGACATTAGCTATTGACAAGAGATCCTGGAGAAACAAATATGAATATAAGCAGCTCAGAAAATGATTAACATTCCACTACATGATGCAGTGGGGAGAAGGGGTAATACTTGCAGATATTTGTCAAGCTGAATGCAACGTTGATGAACAAATGAATCCTCGGTGCTAGATGAAAATATCCTTTTGGGAGGTAAATGTAATGTATAATTTGGAATGTCTTTAAGTTGCCGATGCAATCGCTCAAAATTCCTGTATCTAAAGGCAAAAAGAAAGAAAAAAATCAAAAGAAAGTTAGACCCATAGAACAGTTTTGCAATAAATACCTAAACCCAATTTAAATTAACAAGATAAGACCACACATAAATAAGTGAACATACAACCTAATAAGTTTATACTATTTTGATAATACTGATAGAGTAAAATACCTTCTCTTAACAAACCAAGTTTTGTTTTCTGCGTCTGTCACTGCAATTGAATAAACTGCAAAAGATTTTGATCCAAGTTTTTCGAAGAATGCTCCCACCACCTGCAGTCATGAGTGAAATCGCATAGAATTAAAGCAAAATCATGGAGAACAAAGCTAGAGGAGCTGCAAAGGTTAAACCCTGGAATATCCCTTCAATTCTAGTATAGCAGTTCAATTCTCATATCTACACAGTACACACCCTAGGAGATTCTAAGCAAAAGATTGCTCACCCGGCACCTAAGCTTGGGAGCATGAGGTCCCTCACTACGTATTACTGTATCCATGACACTTTTTGCTTTATACTCTTCACTAGGCTTGGCAAAATCTGGGCCATAGAACTCTGAGATAATAGGCCCCCCACCATCTCCAGTACATACTTGTTCTGCACCTGCTTGGGCTCGCAAAGCAGAATTGCTATTGGATCTCTTAAGCTGATTCTTACCTTCAGTACTAACAGTATTGTCATCAACCAAATCATCAACAAGATACTTTCCCTCATTTGACAATTCCTTCTTGACATCATGAACAATCTGTCTTTCAGTATCATCCAATCGAGCATTGGGACTCAAGCCAGGCGTTAACCGCACAATAGCTACATCTTCTGCTCCGTTAGAAGTAGCAAGGTTGTTGATTACCAATTCCTTCCCTAAATTGCTTGTGGTATTTATATCAGAACCCTTTGCAATTGGTTCTTGAACACCTCTAAGTTTCTTGTGCTCTTTCTTTTTGTAATTTCTACCTTTTGTCCACATGTTCTCTAGATTTTCAGGAGTGAGAACTTCAGTTCTTCTTTGAGTTGCAGCCTCCAGGATTCGTGCCCAATCAGCAGGCCGTGTTTGCAAAGGTTCATCATCAGAAGCATTAGAATTCAAAGCTATCTTATCATCAACTTTAGCCAACGCCATATTGTTTCTTAGGTTAGTTGAGTTGGAATGTTTCATTGCAGGGGCATTACAATTTTCAACAGACTGATCACGGGGATGACCCACTGCTTTAGTTGATTTATCACCTTTGATTAACGTGGAGGCATACTCTTTGAGGGCAATGAAAACAAATTCAATCATTTCATTGATAAACCTGGGAACAGAGAGATCAGCATCATCAGAGGATCTGGGAAGGGAGCAAATATATAAAGAACTTGTGTACTATATTTCTGTTGACAGATATCACACGTATCCTTTTGCTTTCTATACAAATGGCCCTTAATTCTATTACTTTCAGTATCTCATCAAGTTTTTTAGAAGCTCGCCTAAGAAGTTCTATTTGTTTGCTCATTAAAGTTCTCTTCTTTTTTCCATTGTTATTTTGTTGACTGGCTAAAATAATAATTATACTATAAAAACTCGGAATCCCAAGTCGGGAGCCAGAGAAGAAGTACATGTGAACAGAAAAACAAAAGTCTTGATACAAATGAGATTGCTTCACATCTCATCCCCGCCCCAGCCAAAGAATTTGAATTCACATCTCATCTCCTTTAATCACTATGTAACTCTCATAAGACCAGATTAGTTATAAAATATAAGCTTTTAAAAAACATAACTTTTTCACTTTTCTGTTGATCATAATATATTCAGCACATAATTTTGATCTGTGAGTGTATCTCAACTAATTTCACATCCAGTTTCCTCCTGAACCGAATATCAAAAATGAAAATTGTCTTCGTTCTCCAACAGATTTATAAGCTAAGAGCTAAAAAGTCAATAGAAGGATTTCCTTTCTTCATGCAAACAATTTAACACTCCAAACACAATACAAAACAGAAAGCTTTGTAGACAAATAATATAGAGAGAGACAGATTTGTACAGTAAAATTCTGAACAAGAAAACAAGTTAATCATTGAAGAACTTACATAGGACTAGCGAAATCCAGAATAGGTTGAACTACCAAGCAAGTTACAATCTCCCGAGCAATGGTTCGAACAATGGGACATTGAGCTTCACGTGGTCGTAGCACCACTGCTAAAATACCACCTATGAGCCGTTGAAGCACCTATGAGAATAGAGAACAATCAGAGAGCTGGAAGTGAGCGTTGAAAACAAAAGTTAAGCAATAGTTCATCAGAACGCTCCACTCACACCTTGTACTCACTCTCAGGAGATAACAATGCAGGGTGAAGCTCCTTGGAAGCCATAAGATGGTGTTTCAACCTTTCATCCCTTTGCTCAGTAGATAGAGTTCGCATAACGTCAGCACCGATTGCTGCTTGGTTTCTTCTGAAAAGATCCAAGTGATCTCCTACTAAGTCGATTATATCCCTGAGAGACATCATAAAATTATTATGTGGTATTATTATAAGAGGGGCCACCTTTTTAAAAATGCAGAATGCCTCGTGAAAATTCAAAACTTGTCCTTGAAAATGAATAAGCATAAGAAGTACCTGGTTAACAAGTCAACAAGATTTATCTCTTTAATCCTTATTGCTATTTCATCAAGAGCATCCATGATGATCGAACGTATAAGCTCAGGAGCCTCCTTGTCCGGTGAAATCTCTGAATACCACAAATCTATTACAAAGTCCCTCAATATTTTGTCAATAAAATCTTTTATTGCGGACTCCACAACGGGAGAATCAATATTATTCTTCTTCTTTTGTGGGGGTGGGGCACTAGAAAGGCGTGGATCATTGACAGACAATATTTTCTTCTCAAAGTGGGAAAGATATGTTTGTCTGCGGCCTGTTGACTTAACCTTCCAACGGAACTCCACCTCATTAGTCAATATTCGTAGGAAGGCGACAGAAAGAATTGCTACAGGTAGATTCATCCACATTGACGTACTAGTATCTGCAACGAACAATTCAATAAGGTAACATGGAAATAAAGATAAACCATTTATAAAACTAAAATACAAATAAATAATGAAGGGCATGTAAGTGCATTATCAGAACAGCACAGCAAAATCCACTAGATTAGGCAGTGAAGAAAGTTTAAAAAAATAATTAGTTGTATATTCCTTTACAGCTACCAGCACAACTATCCCCAAGTAAACATAATTATAGCTCCTGGGGCTTTTCTCAATCTAGTAAAAAGCATAGCTTCATTTTCAGCTGCAAAAAAATGTTGAGCACTAATTCTCAAGGAAAAAAAAGAAGTAACACTAAATCACCTCAAGCTAACTCAAACATACAGAATTGCACAATGCCGTTAAAACATTTCGTCCAAACATACAAAGCCTAAATAGTCGTCCGTACAAAAAGCAAAAATATAAGCCAGTCTTGAATCGCGTGAAAACAGAGCAATGGTTACGCAACGAAATGGAAATGTAGTAGAAGTTTGTACAGAAACGAAAGGAAAATTCAAGAAAACTCACGGGAGAGGATGTAAGTAACCATGAAGATGCACAAGGCCCACCAGACCGTCCGGACCTTGCCTTCTTCGATCAGATCCTCTATGGTCTCCATGGCCTTCATTTCTCCTGCTCCGGAAACCCTAGGAATCACCTGGCTCCGCGATGGCTTCGAATTCGCTCAAATCACGATATAGAAAAGAATCGCATACGTAACCGGCGAAGAAGAAGAAGGCGGAGATCAACAGAAGCAGCAAACATGGGGAAATGGAATGCAATTGAGCTTGTTGTTGAATTGTTGTTTTAATTTCTGTGAATTGTTGACCTGATTCAGGAGATGATTTTGGAGCGAAACAGAGAAAGCATCTGGGAATTTATTTTCTACATATGATGTTGTTGGCTTTCTGAGAATCTCTGTTGGGTTAAAATTGAAAACTTGAAACTCAAAAGCGCCCGTTGTCCTCCTTACATATATACGTGGTGAGTCTCTGGTCTGTAACTGATCTTGACCGTTTATCTCATCCAATGGCTTCTCTCTTCTTCTTCTTTATTATTTTTTTTTATTATTATTTTTCTGCTCATATTTTCATTAAGAAATTCACTTATCTTTTATCATTATTACTTTTTTTTTTTTTTTTTTGCTTTTCTTTTGTTATATTTTAAAAATGTCAATATTATTAATTCATCTCAAAATGTTACAAAGGAATGATGTCATTAGGATATTGAAACCCCACATATCCTACTATGTCTGACATAGAATTCGATGACCTATCAAGCGCATGAGCCACTTGGTTCGTAGACGATCCACATAACAAAATTCTATACTACCTAACTCAATATAAATAGAACGAATATCCCTGACGATCAATCCAAAAGCACTGGGAGACTCCCCTTCAGCCTGAATTGTATTGATAACAATACTCGAATCTGATTCCACCACCAAATTGGCCCACTTTCTGTCATCAACCTACTACAACGCCTCTCTAACCTCTCGAGCCTCAACCTCCACCACCTTCAGTACCCCCCTCCTAGGCTCCCCGCCCTCCTCCCCAAACCTTACCAATATGATCATCTATCACCCACCCCGCCCTGTTTAAATTCTTCTCTTTAAACACCGCGCCGTCCACGTTAAGTTTGGTCCGGCCCTTTGGCGGCCGAACCCACCCGCCACAACCGGCGTTCTTTTATTGGGTGGTCCAAACTCTCATCTTGCATTATTTTTTCACAGCGGAATCTTAAAAAAAATCCTTCTCCCAAACAACTACAAAAAATGCTTTAAAATTTAAACAATGTTCCCCCTTTCTTAAAATAGTTATTTACATTATGTTAGTAACTTGAACAAAGTGATTCAACGTGTGATTCGAAGTCAAAAACTCATGACAGTTCGGTGAGCATTTATACCGTTCAACTACAATTGCGTTGGTGTTTATCAAGATATTAGATACTCAATTTGGATATAATGTTGTTTTAATGTATTTTTTATGCTATATGTTTGATTTCTTAATATAATCTGGCCTGTTTCAAAAAAAAAATTGAATATAATAAATGCTGACATGTCAAGGTCAAAAATCTGGAAAATATCTTAAGCACAAATGGTCACAAAACAAAAGAGAGACAAAAAGTGCAGGTAGTGTAAAACAGTGGGCGCTCTAAAATATCTCGAGCTAAACCAGACAGACAGGACACACAGTTAAGTCAGTTGCACTGAATCATACCCACCGCCTCGCGCCCGAACCAGATCCAACGTCCTCCTCATCATCGAAAAGCCAACAAACCAACGGTTTTGATTCACCTGTCACTCTTCAATTCTAATAATAATAGAATAACAATAATAATAAAATATCTGATCCTTATCCACTCCAGTGCCTCCAATCCATCACTCTTGTTATAAACATCCTCAGAAGTTCTATTAGTACCATAATTCTTATCTGAAACTGATCTTCTTGCCAAAATGATGAGTTCGCTCTTAATTCCTCCATCTTCTTCTTGTTCTCTGTTTTCTGATACCAGAGATCTTCACTCCCTGAAACCATTATCAGCAACAGCAAGGTTTGGTTCTAAATCGAGTTCCACCATATGTTGCTCTTCCAGAAGATATGACATACCCAAGCTCGAACCTTTCAGCAGAACCAAGTTCGATCGGATCCTCCAGGACCTGCCCTTGATCCAGAAGACAGAGAACCAACTTACAGGTACTTACCCACCTATTCATTTCCCATCTTTGTTCTTGGGTTGTTCATGATTTTGCTCCATCTTGTTGCTAATCGTTATTTTCTCTGTGTTTGTTCAGATTACTGTACGACTCTTGAGGGTGATGAGTGCTACAGCTGCTGGGTGGCGTACAAGGAACTGAGGGAGCTGCAGGTAATTTTTTGTTACTCACCAGCAAAATCAGAGATTCAATTCATGAAAGTGATGAAACCCTAATATATATTATTTTTTTAGAAGGAGGAACCAGAGAAAGAGGTGAAGAAAATAATCGAGGAAGCCTATGGGATGAAATCTTTGATTGGGCATCTCCACAGAACCACAGAAATCATGAGAAGAAACAAGGAGGAAAGAGAAAGTGTTAAAGCTAAGCAGCCATTGAATGAAGACTTAACAGCCAAGCCAACAATGCCATTGAATAATGCTGAGAATGAGAGGCCGAAACCCTTCCCGGTGCCGGACGGATTGCCTAGACCAGCTGAAGAGGTGGAGGAAGAAGAGAAAGCTAGAATGCCAGATTCACCATACACCATTTTGCTTAGAAGCAAAGGCAAGTTCCCAGCTTGGTACACCCCTCGACCTGACCACGAAACCGATTGAATTATGTTAATTTAGTTGTGCTTCTTTGTGTATATATATGTGTGTGTGTGTGTTCATTTTCAGCTGGTGTTCTGCTTATAGATTTGAGTTGTTATGAAAGATTTTCAATTGGCAAATCATTAGTTGTTTTGTACATCTTGTTTGATTGTGTTGTGCTCAAAACTTTAAGTTACATGAGAGAGAAAGGGCAAGAGATGTTCAGCAACTACATGTCAATTGATCTGTGGGGTTCAATACACATACATATCTCAGTTTTCAGAACATAAACCATATTCCCAAATGTATGTGTGTGTGTGTGTTCATTTTCAGCTGGTGTTCTGCTTACAGATTTGAGCTGTTATGTTTCAATTGGCAAATCATTAGTTGTTGGTTGATAATTCTTTATCTGTACATCTTGTTTGATTGTGTTGTGCTCAAAACCTTAAGTTACTTGTATGCTTTTGTGAGTAGATAGTTCAGCTCATTGTTGCACACATATATGAATGATAGTGATAACTGAAACCAATCTGTGGGGTTCAATACACATACATATCCCAATTTTCAGAACATAAACCATATTCCCAAATGTATCCTAATCCTTCTGTTTTTGAATCATCTTCACCACCATGTCCATGGTAGGCCTAGCTTTCGCCCTACGCGATAGGCAAAGCCGAGCAATCCTGATCATCTCAAGCATGTTCTCATTCACTTCACCCATTTTCTTGTCACATATGCCTCTGAGTTCCTCCTCCTTTCTCTTGTCCCTCACATAATCTCTGAGGTCAGTCATTGTAGGCCTCTTTCCAGTTAACAGCTCGACAAGCAATATCCCAAAGCTGTAAACATCAGTCTCTTCTGTGAACACTAACTGTGACCTGTTATGGATGTTTTTGAGCTCTGGTGCTACCCTGCCAAGATTTCTTCTAACTATTGTTGCTGGAGATACAATGTAATGTATCTCGAATCCGGATAGGCACGCGGAGAAGTCTATTCTGATCAAGACATTGGAAGACTTGATCACACCACAGACAAGAACCGTGCCATTTTTCGTCTGGAGGGAGTGGATGGAGGCTACTGCCATGGCTGCACACAGAGCTATGTGTCGCCGGGTCTCCCAGTTCAGAGGACTAAACTGGATTCCTTCTTTTCCTGCATTGTGTGGAATGAGAAAAGAATTGTGAAAAGGAAAGGAAGAAGAAAAGAGAAGATGCTCTTACCATGTAAGAGCTCCTCTAGGCTACCCAAGCAGAAGTACTGATACAAAAGAAAAGCCTCTCCACCATACCAGAAGCTGAACTGAATTGGCAAGAGCCGACCATCACGAATCCCGCCAAAGAAGTTGACCCACGACTCGAGATCCTCAGCAGTCACAGAGACCTCCCTGATCCTCTTGATGGCCACGGTGGATCCGGAATCAAGCACAACCTTGAACAAAGGCCCCAAGGTCCCTTCCCCAAGCATAACTTTAGGCAATTGAGCCAGCTCTGAGGGGTCGTAATTTACAGATAGGTTTTGGTCCCTATATATCACCTTACTCGGGAGTGTCACTGTAACCTCCAGCAGTGATGACACTGGAGAAGGCGCGATCGATGTTGTGGACTCGTCTTGTTTGCATTTGCGTTTTCGTTTCACAATTTTGTTGTAGATAAGAGGATATAATCTGTAAATGGTGCAGAGTAAGACAATTATAGATACAAATCCGGATACTTTGAGGAAGTTTGATATTCTGAAGCTCATTTTGGAGCTCAGGTTAGATTCGGGATGTGGTTTGGAGGGAGAAGAATGATTTTTTTTCTTTCTTTTTTGTGTTTTTCACGTGGAGATTGATATGCATTGGTGTTTTCACCGGAAGCGTTGGAGGTTTCGTCCATGGATATATATCAATGTGCAGGCACAGCAAACCAAGATTGCTTATCTGTAATTCTTGATAAGTATTAAGTATTGTTAGAGAAAACTGGGGATGAAGTGAAAATTTGTCTATGGAAGGAAAAAGAAGAATACTGTAATTAGAAATATATTAAAAACGGTATCGTTTTGTCGCTCTGCCTTCAAATACAAGTTCAATACGGGCAGGCTGGATCCAATGTAGGTACTAGTATACTACATTTAATAATAGTTTTGTGTACTAGAGAGATACTTTTTCCTAAAATTTATATAGATTATAGATACATTATGATTATCATTTGGGTTGTATTGTAGCACATTGATCCTATGTTACTTGCTTGTAACATCAATAATCATTTGAGTTTACTTACTATCCAATCTATAAATATAGAACAGATAACAAAGAAAATTAACTACACAATCACTTAAACTATAACTAATATGGTTTATATTTGCACGTATAAATTTGTGAGGGCCGATATTGTGTTTCACCGTAAAAGTTTTAGAGAAAAACAGTTTTATGGTACCTCTTGATGACTCTTCGTCATCTCACTCCAGAGAGCCGCTTTGAATTTCGCATGATGACCCTTTGTCAATTTGTCCCTGCAAGTCACTTTGGGTCACCTTTTAATATGACCATATGTCACATTACCTCTGTGAACTCTTTTGGGTCTCTTTATTGTGACTCTTCCTAAGCTTGCCTCCGCGAGCCACTTTGAGTCTACTCTTGATGGCCCACCATCATCTCGGTCCGGCAAAGCTCTTTTAGTCTCCTCTTAATGACCATCCGACACCTCGCCCAGCCAATTCGAGTCTACTCTTGATGATCCTCCATCACCTCTCGGCCCCACAAGCTCATTTTAGTCTCCTCTTAATGACCCTACTTCACCTCATCCATTTGAGCCACTTCAGGTGTATATACTTGATGACCCTCCATTACCTCGTGCCTCCGCGAGCCGCTAAGCTCTCCTCTTGATAACCCTTAGTCACCACGTCTCTGTGAACCGTTTGCGTCTCCTCCTGATGATCATTCGTCACATCGTCCCCACGAGCTGCTTCGAGTATCCTTTTACCCTCTGTTGTGCATCAATTGTAAACAGATATACATAAAATAAGTTCCTTTTGTCCTATAACCCACCAGGGTCTCATATTTATTTTATTGCTCTATACACCGTTTATATTGGAAATATTGGGTCTCATTGAATTTGGGTTAAATTATTCATTAAGAGAAAATGGACATCTAATTAATTAACTCTTTTGGGACCCAACTACACCTGATCAGCTAGCTAGTGATGACAAAAGTAACTCCAAAGGAGGAATAAAATCAGTACAAGCACCAAGAATATATACCTCCAATTTTTATTTTTATTTTTTTTATGAGCTGTTTGTAGTTTTATAATTCAAATTATTCCCAATGGAGGAATAAAATCAGTACAAACACCAAGAAGATCCCCAATTAATTACCCATAATTGTTCAAGTCACGTGTACCAATTCAGTTTTAAAAAGGAAATAATTCCTGTCCGACTTTACTATATAAATCCAATCCAGATTCAAGATCCACACTTTACTATATAAATCCACTTGTCATTTTTACTTCACCACCACAAATAACAAAAGTTAAGAATTTTTTTTTAGCTCAAAAAGAAAATAACTTTATTGTATCAAATCATTATTTAAGAGAGTTACAATCACTAAAGGAACCTGAAGGCCAATCCAACTATTAGAGCCTGACATAGAAATCGCAGACTGAGCAAGCGCTCGAATCACGAAATCGCAGACTCGCTAACAG
>JAYMTF010000360.1:0-38489 GCA_036897485.1 Pelargonium nanum
ACTATATCTTCAGAAATAGAACCCTCTGGAAAGCCTTGCTCTTCCTGTAATACCTTTCTTAGCAGCTATACCTTTCCTTCTTTATTCACCTATTACAGCAACCTCTGCTGTGTATTATCGATGAGGAAGATACTTACTTTTACCGAGAATTTGTATACTATAGACAGTAATATACAGAATTTCTAGCAATACGTACAATTATATTTTTTTTGATAAGTTGGATAAGTTGAGGCATTTGTTCCCTTATAGTTATAGGTTAGGCCCTATTCTAGTTTCTATCCTAGATGCTTTTCCTCCATTATTTGGGGGCACTTCTTTGAGCGGGATTTCTTAGTCGTAATTTACCCGTTAAGGTTTATCAAAGACTTTTTAGGGCTTGACTTATTTAGGACTCCTTATTCGTAGTTTCCTTTCTACACCCCTATAAAAAGGCATCGGAATATCCTGACTAAACAGAATGGGGGACTCACTTACTTGTTACCTTTAAATAGCTAACTAAGGAAAAACTTATTCTAAATAGGAAAAACTCCTCGCTTACTTAATAGATGCCCCTTTTTAAACTAAACTATAAACTAGGAATTCCTCATTTAGTAATTTGAATACCAAGAATCCGTTGAACGAATCTGTGTCTCTATCTCATTCAGAGCTAGAATACCTCCCCCTTGTAACCTAACTCAGGATCTGTATCTTATTCATAGCTGCCTTACTCTTCTTGTTATGGGATCCTGATCTTATCCCTTTTGATTAATGGTTTTGAAAAGCCCTTTTGGCATTCTACTTTTCAACTAGGGCAATGTCATGAAATATTACTATTGAATTAATAGAACTCCCCGCGTAGGAGGCCTCTTTTGAAATAGGTATTGCCAAATTCTAAAGTAAGGATCATTTATTACCTTGCATAAGGGATGCTTACCTCATATAAAAGTTCAGATTTTTCTAGTTTCTTATTCGCGTGTATACGAGTATATTCTAAGTTTGTAGGGCTCTTGTCCGCTTCAAACTTCTACAAGTTCAGAGCTAGCACTTCGTCGTTTCCTCTTATATTTGTTATCCTTGATACTTGCGAAACAAAGCTACATAAGTAAATACTAGAAGTTCGACCCTTTTTCGAAGCTTTGTTATATCTTTTTTATTCTTTTCGAAGAAGTAGTATAAACCCCATTCACTTTTTATTAATAACACCCCGATATCTCTTTGTGGAATAGAGATTCAGCGATGAACTAAGAACCTTTATAGCTAGATTCAAAATTAATAGGATACTTGCTTTTTTAGAGAAATAATTCAAGGCAGTTTCTCGGGGAATTTTACTACCATTACATTAGCTTTCAAACGGGGGGTGTATTAATTTGAGTAAACAATCGAGTGTATTCTTATGTATTAAAACTCATTCATGTAATAATATTTCATTAGTATCTACTTCACCTTTTCACGAATTCTAAAGTACATGGAGACGCGGCTATAATTCCTAATAATACTTTAGCAGACTCATAGTTTAAAGCAAACCCTGCTCATCAGACCCCCATATCCGCTAACTAATTGGGATTTACTAATGGAAAGTCCTCAAGTCGTGTCATACTTTGACTTTAACATTCCTTTTATGCTTACAAGAAAATAACTATAAATGATTCGACAGTCTCCCCTATTTGTTAGCACAGTCCCTAATGACTATCAAAAACCCTCTTCAACTATTTAAAAGAATATACCCAGGTATAATTCGGGACTCCCTTAGATTTAGTAAAGGTATTTAACCGATTAAAGGGAAAAAACTCTCCTAATTTATACCTAATCCAGGTAGGGAGTATCCCCACTAAATCTAAATTAATTCTAGTAAGAAATATCTAGCGATTACTTTTTCAAATTTATTGGCGTTGAGCACGGTTTTGTTCTATATTTTTTGTCAAAATATCAGGGGCTTAACCCTTGGGCATTGATACTTCTGTTTAAGGTACCCCCTTTAGCTCTGAAAAATCCCTGAATTTTTAAGCAATTCATATCGCATATGAAAACTTACTATTATTAGGTAAGCCTAGCGCTAGTATTTTATAATTTTTTGGAAGGGGAACTCTTGATTATAACTTGTACAGAAATTAATACCTTTTAAAGGTTTTCATAAATATTCAGAGGATACCCTAAGTCGATTCGAACCGATAGGAATTGCTAGCAAAAGTAATACTCATTAAGAGACTATTTTTACATAAATACGGATAGCCCAAACTCGAAACTTTATGGGGTAAATTCCGGAGGCTCTTGTAGCATCCATATTGAACCCCTACCCGCGGATAACAAGAACGCATGCTTTACCGCTTGGCTATATTCCACAAACTGTCATAATTACAAGACTTTACTACTAAACTGCATTGCAAAGGATGAACTAAATCTATTTCTATTTCTATATAAGTGATTAAAATTCCTGACATTGCCATACTTTTCTCTTAAATGAGACATAGTTTTGATCTTTCTACTCCTTTGTAAGAGCTAGAGGAGTGCTCTATTTCTAGAGATAGCTAAAAAGTCCAGTCAACTTTCGCTTTTTCAGGAGCTTTCTTGAGTTCCTTTGCCTTGTAAAACCCTACTTGCAGTTCCTCGAGTTTTTACTTTTCGCGGGGCCTACTCACGGCTACTTTTACTTGCATTTCTTATTGTATTATTACTTTTGGTGGTGTATTCTTAAGGAAGGGTTTCTAGTCTATTCCTTTTTTGGGGTCCCTATTGGAGGAGCAAAGCCGTCCAGTTATAGTTCCTACTTAGGTGTTAACTGGGCTGGGATATGGGGAGCATGTATTTTATATCACATAACTTTTAAGTAGAATATCCTAACTTTAAACTAGGGAAATCCCAAGAGAAATCTTGCCTTATTTACTAGAACTTACTAATAACCCCCAAGAAGTCGTCGGAAAGATCCTATAGCCTTAGAGTTTGATAGAAGTGCTTTGAAAAGGGGTTGGTATTTCATATACAAAGCCCTCTAGGTTAGATTTCGATAAAATAAGAACCAAATCTAATAATTTACCTAGCAATAATAAGACTCTATACTAAACCCCTTGTAAGTTAGAAGTTTTGGTGGTCGATAAGCCCTTTTACAGCGCTGGTATTAAATTATGAGGGAAATATCCAAGACTTTTTTAGACTTCAAATGGGGTTTGCCCTATAGGGGGAGTGTTCTAGTGCTTTAATACATATCCTTATAAAAATCTCAGTACGAGGTGTTACCTTAAAAGGGAGTAAAAAATCCTCTTTTATATAAATCCTTAAATCGAGCTCCACTAAATAAAAGATTTCCATTGGCCGAAATCCGGGAACTCTCGTAAAGTATGGATCTCATACATATAGATATAGAACCTATAAAAGCAAGGGACAAGTACTTGCAAGTTTTTATCAAAGGTTGGTATATATTTCAAAAGTAAAGGTATGTACAAAACAAAGCATACTACAAATATCAGTCTTAAAGGAATTTAGTTCTTGTTAGGTAGTCTATAATCATTATATTAAGAGTCTTTTTCACACGAACGAAGTCCCCTAGTTAACAAGAAATACGAAGTCTTTTTATAAAGTTCCTAGTTTTAGTTTTGACCTTTGTTACAATCTCTATATGATACTGGAAAATTACGGATAAAGAAACCAGAGTTACACAATGTTTGTTAAAGTGGATTGACCCGCATTTCCTTAATTCTATGCAAGATATTCTAAAAAAGCTACCTCTTTACTCTAGGAGCTCTTCTAGGTCTCAAAGTTCAGTACAAGGTCCTTTACAATTTTAATGTATGCAATACCTAATTTTACAGGATTTTGGTCTTTAACAAACCCGATGCCACAGAATTTAAAGTGTTTTCTTTCTAAAAAAGAAAGATCTACTATTTGTAATTAACATAATTTACTAAAATTTCTGATTCCAATGTTACACTTAAGCTAAATTAGAAAAAATCGAGGTTAGAAACTCATGGGTACCTTGTCCTTAATGCCTTTTTACTTATACCCTTGAAAAGACTGCGTAATTTGAATTCTTGATAGCTTAAAAAAGAATCCTTTGGGCTTGTAGTAGTAAAGTTTAATAATAAAATTTTCTGAAAAGCGCTTTTTGTTTATAACCCCACTCTATTCTACTTTTATATAGCAACTGGGCGAAAGGCACTCTAGAAAAACTAGGCAAGTTCTAAGAAACTAAGATTAAAGGAAATCCTGTAGATACTTCTCCAAAAAGTCATGGAATACCCGACCAGTAGACGAAATATAAGCTTCCCTTTCATACTAAAATTCGTTAGTTTTAAATCCAAAATCTTAGGAGTACCCTCATTATTTGAAAACATTTATAGAAACTCTGGACTTTATAAAGAGTAAATTATATGTTACACAAATTCTAGGCAATATTACTTGTAAGGTAGGCCTTATTATTAATGGAAAAACCTATTATAATACTCATAAAATCTTAAAGAGTTTGGTTTAACAAATACAAATAGGAGGGCATATCCTGAACAGTTGCAAACTCGGATTAAAGAATATTTTATAAAACTTAGTAAATATATATTAATTTGATATCTACTAAAAAACACAACTAAAAGCTTGTTGACAATATTGCACCTTTTTACTGCAGTGTCTACTCTTAGTAAGTTTAGCTGCTAAAGAAGTATGATACCTGCGTGTCCTGTTCTTATTTCAAATTGTGACTTTTCGATAAGCTGTAAATGCGGGGAGAGTGTCTTACAAAATTCCGTTATGAGCCGTTAACCTAGTATGTTATTCCAAATTTCATTACAAGATTAAGTATGCTGGACCCGTCTAATATAATAATATTATTTGAGTAACTCTTACCCTTTAAATGTAGAAATAATCTGTAACGTAAGATTATAGGGAACCCCTGTCCTTTTCCATGATTCAAACTGCAAAGTCCAACAAATGAAGCAGCTCTCGTGTTGTATTTTAAATCACATTTATAAAAGAATGTTACTGAGAAATTCTATTACACACTTCAGGTACTTTACATAGTCTATCATGGCTTCCCTTTTGTTGCCTAAAATATAAGGGATGCCATGATAGACTATGTAAACTCGAAAAGCTTTGGTCTTACTTTTATAACGTAGGACGAATGGGAGCTCTAAAAGAATGAGTCTTAGCTTGTATACCAGAATTAATAAACTCGCGCGCATACTGGAGCCTCTTACTTGACTTACCCTTAAAACCGGGAATATCATGACCTTATGTATATTTCTAGAATGACTAAATCTTGATGTTTATCTCAGCATCTTAAAGAACGCTGGGTAAGAGGCAATTCAGTCTAACAAATGCGCTCAGATAAGGTATTAACGACATAACATATGTACCCCTCGTAGAGTTTTCCGTAATATAGTAAGATACCTTTTGCTATTTCATAGAATCCCTTAATATTCCTATATTCATACAGGAGCTTAATATTTTATGCTATTTTGTTTTACTAATTTTTGAGGACTACTGTGAAATAAGTATACAATGCATTAATTTTTTTAAAGATGAAGAGCATTTCTCTCCCGGATAGGATCCTGGGTCTTTTGGTTGTTGATACTTGAAAAAGTTACACGACGGATAGATCGTGCTGCGGATACCCTTTTTAAACTAACAAATCAGGAAAAATTACCGATTAGTAAAGATTCCATACACAGATGAGTAAACTAGTCCTAAGGCTGACTTACTCTTGGCTAATTCATATCGTACTTTTGATCACTCCACAAACCTAGAGCAGTATTTCCTCCTCCGCCTATTTTAGGGTTTGGAGTACTACTTGAATACTTTCGAAGAATCGAAATTATCCGTCTCTGGCTGCTATAGCTAGCTCTACGTCAAGTGTGTAATGCATACTCAAGAACTGCGGCAATTTTATAACCAAATCTATACTAAGGCCTCGTCCAGTAGGATTTTAACCGTCGTGCAGTGCTTATCAAGAAAAAAGGTGTGACTAATGACAAAGAATTCTCGTTAAAATGTGCTAAGCCCTTATCCATAAAAATAAAGAAGGAACATCTCTTTAGTAAACGCTTACGTTCCATACTAAAGTCTAACTAAAAAGTAGCGTATTAAAGCATTTAGATTAGTATCTAAACTAGAGTTTATTTCTAAAATAAAAACTAATTTAAGATAAAGCACAGGTGGTGGTAGAGCACTCTATTGTTAACTGAACTGGTCATAGGTTTGAGTCCTGCTTTGCTTGGAGTTAGCTTATATGTAGAGTCTATAAAGTAATGACTAATTTAAATTCTTGTTTAAAGAAACTCGTTAATGTAAATCCAGTTGCAAAAAATTTCATAAAGAAAAAAGAGGGCCCTCCCGGAACTAAGACAAGGCCCTATCTAAGAATTAGGAGTTTTGTAGCGCTTCGCATTCAAGCTAATGTATTATAATCGTGTATTTATACTTTATAAAAAAAGAGTTCCGGAAATTCATTTTATCCACGGGAATCACGATACATTGGCACTGTCTATACTACGGTAGCAACTAATACTAGTTAGCGCTTGCTGTTTGATAACAAAAATCTTTTACGAGCTCGATGTTTACCTTTATATGTTCTCTTATCCATTAAGAGGATCTAAGTTCAATATCACCGAAAAAGTCTATCATTTGCATCAAGTTTAGATTCGGGTCACATTTCTCTTCCCAGCTGTATGGAACCTATCTCAGCTCCTATATGCTAAGTAAGAAAGAAACGTTCGGATTACTTAACACCCAATTGATCGTATTAATATTTCACACTTGTTAGGAAATTGCTTAGCAAAATACCTGCTTTTACGTGCTTCTATACTACACAAACTTTGTTATTGAGAAAAATCTACGCATTAGTGGTTAGGGTGAATGTATTAACTTGGTACTAAACCGAACTCCTCTTTCTTTGAGTTTAATGGTGCTTTTTAGAATAGAGCTCCCTATTAAAATTGTTCTTGTGTATTGTGTATAAATCAAGAGAGGGTCTAATTTTAGAGTCTAAAAATATTACTTCTTAATTTCTATGGGTCTTACCGAGTTTTAGGCTATTACACTTTAAAAGTTATATAGAAAACCCCTCATGAGTACTGGTCATACAATCTTAGGTTACACCACAGCCTTTGCTTTTGAAGTTATAGGTATCTTCACTAAGATATAGAGTATACACTTTATTTGATTACAGAGCTGCCTTTACTCTTGATAAAAAAATCACTGTGAAATTTGAAAGTAGTCAGTTAGCTTCACAAAGGACAGTTTTTTGGATGAAAGTTATAACATATTGCTACAAATATATAGATAAAAGTATACTTTAGAGGCATTACTACTAAACACAAAGAAAAATTATATTTAATCTCAGGTGTTAGCTCCCTCTAGTTTTCCTACAGAGATCTAGATTTAGAATGCCTTAACTTCTAAAAACTTTTTTTCAAGTATGATTTAAGGAATATAGCTCAATCAATGTATTTCCTAGAACCTTTTTGAGTTCAAATACTAGGCATGAGTACCAAGGAGAAAGCTTTTAAATACGGGTTTTAAATAAGAGACATGATATATTGAATACTCTTTTTCTCTCGGTAATTATAACGAATCCTTATTCACAGTCAAGCACCGAGAAGGTTCCTGTTGGATCAGATAAGCGTATACTGTGGGCAACTGTCCTTTACTTTTATAAGAGTTATTCTTGACTGGCTGCTGAAGTTAAAGTTACACTTAGTTATTTATAACTACAAATTCTTCTTCTAATGCAAAACGAATAGAGATCGGGAAGGGGCTAACATGAACTTAGAGATGCCCGTCCTGCTTGGGTAGAGAAAACCCGGGTTGAACTTGTTACTACCAGTATAATAAATAGGAACCCTGCTCTTGTTAGGAAAATAAAGGGAAGTAGTCTTGCTTATTGGCTTGTCCAGGAATAGTCTAGATAGAGGCTTCCAAATAGAAAAAGTGCTTAACTTATCTGAAGTTATTACAAAAGAGCAAAGTTTAGAATCTAAGGAATTGTAAATAGCAATTAAATAGCAACTAAATCCTTGAAAGTCTTTTCTTAAAAGAGACCTCGACTCAGTGAAGAGAGAGTTAGTTCGCTAAATGAATTGACCGTGTAATCTAAACCTTTTAAGGAATACAAAAAAGGTAGGTTTTAAATTATGCTCTAGCTCCGGAATTCCAGTAATAAAATAAGTAACTATGGGCTTTACCTTCTACTTTCCTAAGGATCCCGGGCTCTGTTGTTTTTTTTGCTTTATTTATCTAAGACTTCAGTACTGATTAGTAAGACTGCTCTCTAGGCGGGTAATCCTCGTTTTCCAGACCTAAAAGTTCTTTATATAGTCCATTTTAAGGTTTCTGCAGTAGTTACCAAGAGTATGGGCTCGTTTTTACAACAACTCGGGAGGTCGAGTTTTAGTGTTATCTCAGAACACCTTGTGACTAAAGGAACTTACTTAAGATATAGTAATTTTGTTTATAACTAAGTCTTTTGAAGAGATAAAAAACTTATCTATAATTCTACTCAGTCAAATCTAGAGAATACCAAGAGTCCTCCTTTTTTAAAAGGCACCTAAAAAGAGGGTGCTCGTGGAAGGTTGTTTGTAATAGTAAGAGTCTTTAATATCCACAAGTATGAGAACTTTTTAATTTTAGCTTTTTTGCAGGGAATTCATCTTAGATTACTGATAGAGATAATTCAAAAACTCCTATTTTGTACAAACTATAAGCTACATGAACTGCACTGGAAGACATAAGGAAATTCAATTTATATCTTAGTATAAATATTTGAGAGCTTCGGACTTAGAAAGTATGACCTATTGTTTCTACTTTTAAGTTATCCGTTTGGGAATTTTCTAGGTCTCATGAGTGAAACATCAACAAATTTGCTTTTAATCAAGTTAGAACCCAGGATCTATGACTATCTATGTTGTGCTGACTTTTTTCATCTTGTTCCTTTCATCCATATGCTCCTAAATAACTCGTACAAATGAAACTACCCTATAATGAAAGAGGCCCGTTCTTATCTTAAGTTGGAGTACTTAGACAGGATGCCTTTCGCATACTTTTTTTTATTTAGTCAATGTCGTTAGAGTAAGCATACCCATTCTATAAAAGCCTAGAGTAGGAAACCTTCCATAGTTTTACACTTCTCGTTATATGTTCAGGAGCCCGTAAACAAAGGAATACAAATAAATATATTCGTGTGAAGTACAAGGTTTTTATTTCTGCCTAATACATGGATAGAACAGGGATCCCTTTACCTTGGCATTAATATTACTGCTACTATTACTTCGACGGGTTTCCTTTTTCGGTTTAGTACCCTTTATCATACCTTCCAAAACTCTGAAAGTATTAGAGAATTCTACGTTTATTTTCAACTCAAAAGGGGGGGGGGGTTACTATTATATAAGCTAGATTAAAAAACCTATGCTTAAAGCTAGTCGTAGCAGTCAGTCTTTTCTTTTACCGTGTACCCAACTAGAAAAGGAAGAAACCAAGCGTATTCCCGAATTATCGCATGTTCATATGATGATAGAGTTCCCCTTTCTAAAAATTCTGTAAATAAATTTCAGGTTTTATTAATTCTACATATAAGCTAAATATAAAAAGGTAAAAAAGAAGGAGTAGCTTCGTACATGAGAGACTACATCTTGCACAACACAGTATTTGTAATAAAGCAGAGCTCTGCATTAGGATAGAAGAAAGGTCTACTTATCTACCACAATTATAAGGAAAGGGGTACCCCTTTTTGCCCAGTTTAGTAACTAATGAAATTTTGCCCTACTTATTACTATACACTACTAAAAAGAGACTTTAGGACATGGTATATCAATACAAAAGGACAAGTGCATCCCTAGATAACTAAAAGAACTACACAGCATAAGAGAAAGAGGCTTTTTACAATAAGCAAGAACTTTACAAATTAGAATATTTTATTTGAGCTTACTCCAGGACACTACTGTCAGCCATTAATTCTTGATTACGAGCAAGCTTACGGAAGTAGGCAATTCTGGACATTATTTACAAAAATATGTAAAAACTCGTTTAGTAAAAAAAGAGAGAATCCCTTTGTTTCAATTTTATATTACCAATCCAAAGTAGACAAACGAAACTTCCCATAAATAACCCCTTATAGTGTCACTAGTTAAATATCTCGCTTCTAAAAAGAGTGGGTGACTCTCCTCCAATTAGCCATTAGACAGGGTTTGGGCAGAGGCTTTAATTTTTGTTTTGTTGAAAAGATTTCTATAGAATTAACTAGAATACAATAAGAGTTCTTCTATTACTAGAGGTCCACAGGGGCCCTTTTCAGGATTTTTACCAAATTATTTATATAAGTAGAGTTTTTAGTTATATTCCAAGGAATTACAGGACCCCTCTAAATAAGTATAGTAAGTTTCGGGATAAGGGGTCCAGAGAAGTTATTCCTGCTTTTCTAGAGTTTGCAGTAGCGAGATCCTCATCTGTTTGATCAAAATAATTAACTTTTTTGTAATTTCAGTCAATCTTTACTAGATACTAGATCATCAAAAGCATTGGCTGGGCCTCCCTCTTATGGGTTAGCTTTTTATTATAACCTATACTATTTTACATGTAAAGAGAAACACCCGGGGTATACATTCTCAGGGAACTTAAGAGTCAATTTTATGGACGAAGTACCTTGTTTAATTTAAGAACCTATAATAGTTAACTTTTTTGTAAGAATACTTTGAAGCTTTTTTGCCTGATTGCCTTTTTGTACTCTAATGTTATACCTATTAGGATTAAGGGCTGCCTTTGTCTAGTTCGAGGTCGTTTACGTGAAACAAGAATACTAACTTGTCACTTTCTGGCTCTGCTACGGGATGCAATTACCCCTCTAGATTCTTTGTACTTTATGACGACTTCCTCTTTTGTAACAACAAAATCTATGAATTCTCTCGTTTACTCTAGGTATAATCAAGTTATCAGGACTCCCTTTTAATGCTAGGATAAAAGGAAACAAAAAACTAAGCAGCCAAGGAACGCACAAGAATCCCTGTTTAAGAAAAGCGCTCTCTAGCTAGATAATATCCTGAGGTATAAGAGGTCTTAAAATTGATAGATTAGAATTTTTAAGTTCCATACTTTTTTGGTTTTCGGTTGAATGATTGAGGTTTCCCTAGAGTGCCTTTAAATAGCAAGATGTCCGGTTGCAGGCGGTACAGTTATAAGGAATCCCGGGGTTTGTGGGTACTTATAAGTAAAATTATGAATTTAATTTTCTAAATATAGAATAGTCTCTTACAAAGCGTAAAGTACATGATACACAGGAAGCCTAGACTATTAAAAGGAAGAGAAGAGTGGCTGGCTATTTTCGTCAAGGACAACAAGAGTAGTAGGCATAGCCAAATAAAGTGAGAACTCGCATCTTCTGTTTAAAGTTTTGTTTCTAACTTAAGTTTAATACAACAGACAAATTTGACATAGGAATGGAGTCTACCAAAAACGAAGTGGTATCCTTGCTTCTTACTTTTCCTAGAAAGAAATCCTGAGGAGAGCACTTAGGTAAACCATATGAAGTGTTATTAACCTTAATCCTATCCAAACTAGGAGCAATTCATCAAAATAAGTCTGCTTACGTGTAGCCAGAATCTAGATGTATCCTTTTTTTTTCCTTTTTATTAAATATAACTGCCTCATTGTATAAGCTATGCTAGAAGACATGAATTGTCTAGATATCTTTTTATATTTTTGGTAATAGAGCTACCCCTTACTGCTTTTTGCTAAGCTATACAGGATTTACGGTAAGAAGCCCTACGCACAAAAAGCTTTAGTACAGCACACCCGGGAAAGGGTACTCCTTCAAGTGTTTAAAAAAGTTATTACATCTAAAAGTAAAAATATACTAGGAATCCCGTTATGCTGAGTTTACATTACAAGAGTAGCCGTGACTTTCAATTCAACCGAAGCGGGCTACCCTTTTAGAATTTCCAAGTTAAGACTAGGGTTTCCTACTAATGTGTATACTTATTATCCTACTGTTTCCACATTATGAGAGCGGATTATTCTTTTATTTTAGTTTCCCTTGGTAACACAAGATTAAAGCTACTTTTATGAATTTCCTTATTATATAGGAGCATAGAAGACTTTTATTCTGTCTAAAGCAACTCGCCCTAATTTTCAGTATCAGTTATTAGAGTAATAAGGTTGTGGGTGCTGTACTAAAACAAAAACCGGGGTCTATCTTATATTCTATTTGTTTACATTAAGTGTTACAAATTAATTTAAAATTCATGCTAAGCCCCCTTTTTGGAATTGCCTGATATAGAGATTTTTATTAGCAATTTCGTCCTCTCATAATTTCATAATTGGGATTTTTCCAAAGAAAGTTGGTGGGTAGGATCTAGCTCAGTGACGTGATATGTAAGGGTTCTAACATCTCGATTTTCTCTACAAAACCCTGTTACAGAACTTCGATAACTAGTAATAAGGAGAAGCTTAGTCCAGTATACAAAGGGGATCCCCCTAAAACTCTAAAATACCTCGTTAATCCTGTTGCAAACTCGAAGGGAGCTGCTTTCTATTTTCTAAACCCTTTTGACAGGTGGTATATCCCCTCCGGTATTATACTCTACTTTATCGTATGAAACCCAGTCCTTAGTACTAAAATAAGTTTTGGCTTAACAAGAAAAGAATATTAAAAACTGGATCTAAAAGAAGCACTTGTTCGGCCCGTTAATGAGAAAGTAAAGAGTAAGATTCATTTACATAGAGTAAGACCTGAGGTTGTAGACAGGGCGTTTTCAAGAGGTGCTTTTAATTCAATTAATACTCAAGTAAAAAGCTTTTCCTTACTTTTAAGATACTAAGGGCCTTCTATAAGGTATAGCAAGACTAAAAGTAGGGTAAGTATAAAGGTTCAAGCCGACTCCTATACAAAAAGTATAAACGTTATTTCCAGCTTTAGTTATAATTATTAATCTTTGTTTTATTTGTTTGATCTTCACCGGTACCTGTGTCTCATTGAAAGGAAAGGCACAAGAAATAAAAGGTTTCCTTTACAATTTTACAGCAGAGGGTCCTTTTTACAAATATTAGACGATACTATCAACAGGTAGAACGTATCAAAAAACTCAAGACTTTCAGGAGTAAGGAAGGGTAAGGGTTAAATGCTTTTACGTCTAAAGAAGGTCCCTGTAATTACTTTCTTTTGAAATAAAGTAAGACTCGCTATACTGTCCACCGAATAAGTATCTAATCTCTGATAACTAGCTTAGACTTGAGGTTGTCTCTTTCTTTTAGTATTGTATTCATTATCACGCTTAAGCCAAATAGAGACTCGGTAAAAACCCTATTTAACTACACTACACCCCTTTAGGGTGGTCTTACCTCTCTATCCTATACCACGTATATTTAAAGTATGAGACTGAGGCGAGCTCTACTTTTTAATTTTAAAATAATAGGAACTGTAGCCCGGTATAGATATAATGGCAATTTATTACGTGTAATGGGGCTTTGTCTGTTAATTTATGCCGTTCATTACACATGCAGGGGTAACAGAGAGAGATATAGTAATATCATATAATATTGAGTTAAATCAATCTATCTGATTTTTCAGGAAATGCTCTTAGTATAGGCAACGAGGACATAAGAATCGTTTTATAAAAGATAAATCAAGTAGGTTAGAACAAAAATCTTTTAGCTTGCATTTCGTAGGTTCGAGTCCTGCGTATTTAAGAAAAGCCCCTGTGTACACCCCCAAGCGTGGGGTAGATTTAAGTCTAAAAGAATCGTTAGTTAAAGTCCTTTAAAGAAGCGGAGCTCTTTTTATAACCCCTAAATTCCAGCTTAATGGACAAGATATTCTTCTTATTTTGAGCTAGTCTAAATTACAAAGATACGTCTATCAACATTATATTAAATAATGGGGGCGTAGTGTTTTTATACTTTTATTCTAAGCATAATCCAGGAAGGACCCATATATTTGCTAATTTGTTTTTCTACCTACCTTCTCTGTATATAACTACCTGAAATATACTTCATTGAAAAATTTCCTATGAAAATCCTCTTCGATTTAAATAAAAGTTTTTATTTGATAGGTTCCTGTTTGCTTTTAGAGAAAGACTTAAAATATAAAACCTGGGCCTATAACTAAACTAAGAAGCTCCTTTTGGCTAGATTACTACACGGAGCTATAGTAAGCTATACTAATAAATTCAAGACTTTCTTTGTATGACAAAAGATAGAAATAAAGAAATCTGGTAAATTCTAAATGTAAAAGTCACCAAGATTAATGGTACATAACATAGTAACTTGCGAAGTTAGTAGTTTTCCCTACTTAGTTGGACTTGAACTTATTCAAAGCTTAAGTTTAAAGAATCAAATCACAACTAAATTTACCTGTTTCTTGAGACTACACTCAATTTGATATTCCTAAAAAAAGCTGCTCGTGAATCAACTGTTCTATGATCGAAATTTATAGTGTAATGAGTATACCGACTTACATTATAACCAACACCAAAAACCTTTATTAACTGCAAAACCCGGAATCTCAAATGATACTGCAAAACATCATTTCTCATTTATAAAAGCAATTTCCTTTGTTAGACTTAGTTTACCTTGCCTTGTTCTTATATAAGTACTTAACCCAGAAAGTTATCTGTTAATAGGAGATTTCCTTGTTCTGATTGACTTGTATTACCAGTTGTTATAAGGATTAATTCCTCTTGTCTTAGTTGTGCTTATCGGTAAAAGAGGAGAGAAGCCTTAAAAAAGATTAGAAAGAGTCCATGTTACCGCCCGAAGTCTTACGGAGGAAGGTTAACTATAGTGTATTGAGTATAACTACTTACATTATAAAAGACCTACAACAAAACTGGAAAACTTTCACTTAGACTGAAAAAAGGGCTCTTTTACGCTTAAAGTAAACACTTTACAATTAAAAACTTAAAGTTAAAGGAAAGCCAAAATCTATATCAATTAGAGCAATAGCAAAAAAACTAATTGTACGACCATTTACACGCGTTAAAACACCAACGAGTCTATCCTGTAAAGCGTTTTTTTACACATCTGGAAGCCTTTATCGTTTGATTTCCGACACTTAAATAAATTCCTTACCTCCTTTATAAATGGCCTTGGAAACCCCTTGACTCTGTTTTAGAATTACTTCTATTTGTACTTATCTTCTATTTACCGAGAGCAGAATAGACATGAATGAAAAGCAACTCCTTGATTGTTAAACCCATTTGACTTACAAAGAAGTTTGCTCTAAGGAATACCTCGATCTAGTACCAATTTAAGCTACAGACTACAAAACACAGCTACCTATTAATGAGCTTTCCTAGGGCTTTTAGATTAACACTTACTTCTTCATGACTTTAACTGTTCTTGAGAGTAGAATTGGAGCTATAAGGGAAAGACCCGTCTTAGAACTAGGACTAGTAGGAGCTTTCTTATGAGTCATACCTGTCTTCTTGTAGGGGATGGAGGGGACGGGATATAGGTACTTGTTGTATTCTAGGAAAAGTAAAGTATAGAAGTTTTTACTAGTAATTATATACTTCTTAGATATTGGTTATAGTATATTATATTGTATTAGAATAATAGATATTATTAGCTTGTTATGGATAGAGTTGTCTAGTCTTCTTAGGGACATTCCTCCTGTTCTATATGCTTTTATCGTTAGGGAGGATAGATACTTAGAAGTATAGGAGATACATCATTCTTACCGACCAAAGTGTAACGGAGGAAGGTTAACGCATTAGGGGGATATATGATAGTACAGACTTACACTAAAAGCCCTGCACCAACAAAACTTCTTAACTTAGACTGAAAAAATCCTTACTTTTTTTCATTAAAAAACCCCTTAATCCCAAAAACTAGGCCTTTCTTAACCTCGGACTTCCTAAAAAAGGAGAAAAATCTTATAAAAAACTTTTTTTGAAAGGCTATTTTACTTGCCTTACCCTGGGAGTCTTCCTCTTGCAGCTTTGTCTTGTATTACTTGTTTGTTTTCTGTATACCCTGTTCTTTATGAGAACTATACTTGCTAATGCCCCCCTTCTTCTCTTAGAAAAGTTCATTTAGAAAAGTAGGAGAGGAGCTTTAGGAGAGACGACACTTATACGAAAAAACTTACAGGATAGTATTATAGATAGCCAACCTTACACTACAAGACCAACAAATACAAGAACTAGAAAAACAGACTAAAACTTGAGTTCACTTACTGGAAATTGATTCCTTTAATCTGAAATCACAGAAAAACTACTTACCCTTTTTTACCCCTTTTACCTCATAGACCCACCCAGACTTAATTATTCTTCAGAACTTGTTTCTTAGTCTTTGTAGCTTGTTTAGGAATTCTTACTAATATCTAGGGACTTAGAGAGTCTAATAGCTACCTTATAGACTAGAACAGACTAGAAAAGAAAGCTTACTTACGAACTAGAGAAAACTCTGGCTGTTGTTAATAATAAATTGACCTTAGTTAATAGGATTTCCTTTATAGAAGTACTTGGAAAAAGATAGAACAGATAGAAGAAAAGACCTACTTAATAAGGGCACAATTAAGGAGATATTAGAAGGAATAGAAGGAATAAGAGATAGCTTGTTGCTCATGGAGTTATTGTAGCTAGTGTATTAATTGTTCTATAGTAGTTTTAGTATAATTGTTTAGGATAATACTCTCCTGTCTGTGTTCTTATCGGTAAAGAGAGTAGAAACCTTAGTAGATAATAAATACATCTATATTACCGACTGCAACTTTGTGAAGGATGGTAATGTTAGATAGTTTATTGAATATACCTACATACATTAGATAACCCAGCTGGCTTAGACTTACTTCTTTCTTCTGCACGACTTCTTTTTATTCTTATGAGTTAGAGGATTTGTAGAAGAGATTATTATAGCAGTAACAGTAGGAGTACCCTTAAAGCAGAGATACCCATAGAAAGATACTTACAAGTGAAATACGAGAGATGCCTGTCTTATATAAGATAAGCTGTAGTTAGTTTTGTAGCTATTATGTTACTATATTATATGTATAGAGTCTTTTAGTTAGTATTATAGGTCTTCTACTAATTGTTATAAGGTATACTCCCTCATTGCCTTTGTGCTTATCGTCAAAGAGGATACAAACTTAGGAGAGTATAGAGAAATCCTTTTACCTGACAGTAGCACAGCGAAAGGAGCAAAGGAGTATATCAGATAGAACATTCATACACTATTTATAACCTCACCAACAAGAAAAAACCTTTCACTTTACTTCATTTACTGGAAACCGGGGACTCTATAGAGTGCAAAATACAGTAATTCAAAAGGGTTCTAATCCCAAAAAACTGAACTGACTTTTTTCTTATGACTTGTTCTTCATCTAGGTTTTATAAGCCTTCTTATGAACTTTCTTTCTAGCTAGACTCTTCTTAAAAATGAAAAGCTAGACCTGCAGCTTGTTACTACTAGGATATTCCTGTGGAGCTCTTAGTCTTAGGGAGTACAGGAGTTACTATTTTATCTATAAAGTATTTTAGTTATTGTATTCCTTTTTTCTTGTTAGGCATAGTATAGGAAGTAGAGTTTGTTATACTCTTTTATAGTATTAGATGTTCTAAAGGTTATTCTATTTCTTTTGTATTCATAGAATACATAGGATTTATCGAAAAGTATTTACTGAAAATCTAATAGTACTCTTTAAATCCCTGAATTTATTAGTTTTAGTTAAAGTTTTCCTTTTTAGATTCTGGTTTTCTCTAGATAGTTAAGAAAGATAGATTTTAGGAATGTTAGAGTCATTTTTATTCTTTAAAGTCTGCTTTTTTGTTGGTTATAGTGTAAGGTTGACTTTACTAAAACTACTCCTAACATTTCCCTCCCTTCACTACGTTGCAGTCAGGTAGAAGGACGAATACATAACTATCTAAGGTTTTTCTCCTCCTTAGCGATAAAAGCCGGGAACTTAGAGTAGGATAAAAAGGAGGTTGGGTTTTTAATTCTTACGAACACAGCGAATCAGGAGTCTCCTGTCCTTTTTTTTATAAAATCGCAAGTAGACCAAGCAAGCTTCTATGAAACCTACTAGGTACAGAATAAACTATTTTCAGTCTCTGCAGAGCGTTTAGAATTGTATATTTCGTATCTCGACTCTGATAGAAGTATAAAACAGTGGAAACCCGAGTCTTTCTAAATAAATACACAACTAAGGGCTCCTCAATAAAAATTAAAATGAATTAATCAAAGGTAAATCAAACTTAGATTTAGGAGGCAGCATAAACTTATGATTCCTAGTAAACTACAAAAAAGGAGAGATTTATTATCCTAAAGTTAAAGAATTCCCTCGTTCTAAGCGTAACTGAAACTGCTTCAGAATTTGTACCTTATCAGACAGTTTCTTATAAATAAGCATAAAATTAACTTACCTATTATCCGATTATTTACCAGAGTTTTTGGGAGAACACAAATAAATCCAGATTTCTTTCAAGAATTTAGTTAGAAGAGGATTCCCATAGTATCGAGGTACAAAAGACATTCCTCGTATTTATGCTACACTTAAGATATTTTACTTCGTTTTGCAGGCCTAAAAAGCGATGTTATTTCCTACCCTAGTTTGCCAATGAGTGACGGATTTTATTTCATAGACATGCAAGGGTTATAATCCCAGTAGAATCTAATACAGGAGCAAGCTATTCGCTATTTTCTTATAGCAACGACACCGCCTCGAGGGGTACCAGAAAGCGTAATCTATTTATGTTACTTGTTTGTAAACCCACACGAATTCAAGTATTTCCTAAAAAATATTGATCAAGGGAGAGGCCCCTTTAGAAACCACAAATTGAAGATAAATAATACGTAATACAACAAAAACAAGTAAGGGGTCAATAAAATGAACGGATTATCCTTAATTTAAGACTTATATGACACAGGAATCACAGAACTTCATAACTTTAAATTGCTAAAAAGAGACTAAAATCCTGCCAAGCAACTCTAGGTTTAAGGGTCGCTGAAGTAATAGGTTCTCTAGTTTACGATAATAGTTAAGTTTTATCCTTTTCATAGGGGCTTGAGACAACAATAAAGTAAATTAAGCAGCGAGTTCTTTATTAAGTGCATATTCCTTAATTTTGACAAAAGTTAGAATACTTTTTCAGTGTCTTCCCGAGATTTAAATCCTACCCACAAGCACAGTTAAAATGTCAAGGAGTGCATAGAAACTTTCCTCTCAAGCAAAGCTACCGGGATTTTTATTATTCTTTAGGTTAGGGTGGGAGTAGAACCCTTGCAGCTAATGTCTTCTGTCTTACTATCTGAGTAAAGAAGTTTTTGTCTTACTGTATACTGCGGGACTTGAACTGAAAGTTCATAGAGATTTTGTGTATGTGTTATATATATACTATCCTGTATGCTCCTAAGAATTCCTTCCCTTCGCGCTGCTACAGTCAGGTACAATAACTTCTCTTTCTATTTATAAGGCTAGCTCCTCTCCGTAGCAATAACAACTAACTAATAAGAGGTAATAACCTTAAACTATAACAACGAATACAACTATATAATACATTACCTATCTAATACATAATATAATATTTTCTTTTACTTCCTTACAAAATCCTAACAAGAATATAAGTACCATTCTAGTAGCTATAGTAAGAAGTCCAGGGAACAAGAAGACACTAGCTACAGACAAGCTCCACAGCAGCAAGAAGAGGAGTACAAAGAAAGGTATCTCCCTTACAACGATTTAGCGAGGTATAGCTCTTAAGAAGTTAGGTATGCAGAATTAAGGGTATTACGCAAGTAGTAAGCAATAGGTGGGGTAGATTAAAGTCTTTTAGCTAGTTAAAAGGAATTTGACAAGTTAACATCAAAGGAATTCCCTGTTGTGAGTTAAAGATAATAAAGATAATAGAAATTTCTTAAGGTTAGTTTAGATAAGCAAGTCAGTTTCTTTGGAATACAACCTTTCTTTTAGAATTAATAGGAATTATAGGAATGAAAAGTAGATCGGTTTCCTGAGTCAAATCTTTTAGAAGCAGGGTAGCAATTAATGTATAGAGGAGTTGTTAAGGTACGTATTTCAAACAAGTTTGCCTTCAATTTCGAATAGAGAGACTTCTGCAGGACAGGGCAAGGAATTGGTTAACGAAAAGGGCGGATCTAAGTCTAAAATAGAAAGGTTTTGTTACAGACCTAAAAAAGATGGCATAAGAAAGATAAGAAACAATAAAGAAAGGGGTAGTCCTATTACTAGTAAGATATTTTTGGTAAGAGAAAGTGAAACCAATAAGGGGTGTTTCATCTTGTTTTAGTATCTGGGGACTAAGAAATAGAGAGGATTTAAGCCATAAGTCTTTCTATATGCTGGTTTTCCTAATCCGAAAAGTCTAAAAAGGAGGGAAGCAGGTAAGAAAAAGATTAGAAGGCAGATAGTAAAGATATAAGGAGTGTGTCCCTTCTGTATTGCTTACTGAATTCTGGAGCCCTTGGGAGTACAGAAAATGAAAAGGAAGTCTCTAATCTATAGCAAGAGGTGTTCTAGTACAAAACAAGCTATTTCGAGCCCCTCTAGTCCTAGGGCATACAGGAATTCTAAAGCTAAAGCTTACCTTCTGTTAGTTTGAGTAGTCAGTCACAGGGAGCTCTTAAAGGTTTAAAGGAACTCATCTTTCTTCAGGATCACAGAGAATCTTATATAACTAAGTAAAACTAGACCTTCATTCTATTTGATTTTATGCTTTTAAGGAATTTAGTAAGGTAATGTCTGGGTATTTAATCAGGAAAGATCAAGGAATTAAGGAAGAGAACCCCAACCGGTTTATCTTACAGGTTTTATTCATAGTAATAATCAAGGAAAATGGGAAAGATCCACCATAAATAGTAAAGAATAGAGTAAGAAAGATAGAGTGAACTTACTTTTTACTTTATTGTTTAGGTATTCTTACTTCAATTCCTTAAGGAGTCTTAGTACATATTTCTAAGAACTGTTCCTGGTCCTGGTATCAAAGCTCTGATAAAAGACAGATGAAAGGCAAGAGATTTATCGATTGTGGAGACTTTTAGATTAAGGGAAGCTTGCTTGTATCTTGTTGTAAATCTCCTATCTGTAGTATAAGCAACAGAAGATAGAGCAACATAGTAAATAGAAAGATTTACCTATAGGTTTTGTATTACTTATTTGCTACAGGTCTTAAACTAGTAAGGCAAGTTGACTTGTTAGTCTTATTAGGAATTGTTACTTAGTTTCCTACGGTAGTGAGACCAGCAAACTCCTAAGTACTTTTCCGGGCTACTTGTTACCGGCTCATATGAAAGCTATTCTTGGTTAATCCGTTTTCCTTGTTCTGTATTACCTTTATTTCCTTGCTGTTCTTGGTCTTTTGTAGCTAGAAGAAGGTACGTAGTCTAGATTGAAGTCTTAATTCTTAACTGTTTTTTTTTGAGTTCTTAATTCTTCTTGTCTTATCTAAGCTACTAAGTGAGGGAATAGGAAATTAACCCATTGTTTTTTGTACTTTACGGGTTGCTCTGTTTTAGGAATTTCTAACTAATAGAATCGAGCTAAAAGAGTAGAGAATCTAGTAATTCAGGACTGAGTGAAAGCCTTTCTATCCAGGAAATCCTAACTTATATTCCAAGTATTGAGCATTCTTAATTTGGTAATTATGGACCCTTAAAGTTTAGAATTATAGGTTTTAAGAATTTAGAATCTAGTAATTTAATCTTTCAGTTTGAGGAAAAATAGAAACTATTTTCTTGAATTGACAGTCTACAAGCATAAATGCTTGCCTAATATTCAAGATAAAGATTAATAGCTGGGAATTGCCCTATAAATCAGAGTAAGAAACCGGGTAAGAAGAGTATAGCTGTTAAGAGGGTACTGATACGGAGTTAGGCTTTAAGAAAGAGTAACAAAGCTATCAAGAGTAAGGCAAACGCTTGCGTTTGGAGTAACAAATTAGGGATTGAGAAAGCAGGTAAGGCGTTGGCAATAACGTATGACTGTACTATCTAGAACTTCTAATTAGTCAAGGCAGAGAAAGACGCAAAGGACAGACTTCATATTCTGCTTGTTCCAGTATCTGGGGTTTAAAGAATATCGAAGATTAAAGCCCGGGGAATTCCTTCGATTTGTGTTTCTGTATTCTGGTTAAAGATGTTTAGGGTGAAGCTAAAGTAATGAATTTCCAGTAAAGAAGTATAGAGCAGAGGCATTCTTATCCTATTCTCGCTTAAAGAGGAGATTCTAAAACATAGTAAATAGATAGACTCAGAAAGTCTTTGGTCTAGCTTACGGGGCATATAAACTAGCGAGAAAGGCAAGATTTATCTTGGGCATTGTTTTGGTCGATCCTTTTCGTGAGTCTTTATTGGAAAGTATTTGCTTATTTAAATTAATTATATAGGGTAAGGGTTTTAAAGTAAAGGAAGGGTGTGAGCTCTACAAGGTATAACAGGCAAGATTTATCTTGTTGCTGTTCGTTCCTGTCTTTCCCTGTATTCTGGTGAAAGGTTTTAAGGCAAGTATGCTTGTGGACTTGCTTTCTTGTCCCTTTGTTTCCGACAAAAGGGGCTTTATAGTAAGAACAGTTTCCAAAAGAGAACTGAGTCTAGGTTTTACAAGCTGGGCATTTTCAGAAGAAGGTAAAGAATTACATATAGTAAATCGAATGCAGAAGAGGTAGACTTTTAGGCGAGCTTGCTTGGAGTAAGGGTCTCAAAGAAGAGTCTAGCTAGAAAGACTGGGAGAGCTCTAAAGCTAAAGTAGAAAGGAAACCTTGTGAAGCTTTCTAAACTTAGGGCTAAAGCTAGGGTAGTCTTACCTGTCTTATTTTAGTTATTCTTATAAGAGTCTTCTTTTATTGTGTATAGGAGCAGTATTGAGTATTAGTATAAGTTCCTAATGTAATAGATAGTCTTTGTAATATTAGGAGTTATACCTCTTAGATTTTGTGTAGCGAACAGGGCCCTTAAATGAATAAGTAAATAAGTAAAGCTGGGATTTAGGGATATGTTACATTGACAGAAAACCCCTACATTGAAAGCAAAAAGTACTTGTTTTGGTACCAAAAAGCATGCCTGATAAGCTATCCTCTTTATAAGTACCCCCTATTTAAATCGCATTGAATCAGATTAACGAAAGAATTTTATAATAAAGGCAATCCTAAACTATATTAAGGGTTTCTTTCCTCTAGCAATAACAACTAAGGCAGGAGGGATATCCCTTTAACAAGTAGTACTCTCTAGAACAATTAAACTACACTACTATATGTATAAGGGAGGAATCCCCGAGCACCCCTCCATTATTTTATAATAAAAGTGCCCTATTATGTACCTATTACACTCTATTACTCTATACATGAGCTACAATAATAAGAAGAATACAGTAGCTACTAAAGGAACGCAAGTTCAACTCTAACGTTGACTTAACGTAAAAAGGTTTTAGTTTATTAATATTGAGCCTCCAGTATACTTCTTATATAATCATATGTTATAAAGGCCAGGTTTTCCAGATACTAAACCCTTTGCCACTAAACGTTTCTGGGACTTAACTATCTATAGAATTCCTCTTTGTTTTTAATTTCGATCCAAAAGCAGAGACAAATGTAAAATGTTTCTGCTCTAAGAGTGACCCTAATTGTTAATTTTAGTACAAGGGGCAACCCTACAGAGTTCTTGGGGCTTTTCTCCTTTAGTAGGGGAAAACTCAAGAGAATCCTGGGTTCTAAGGCGAGTGCTATCTGGATCTAATTTAAGAATTAGGTTCCTCCTTTTAAAATTAATTTAATAAAATTAGCTTCATAATTAGAGTATCATACAGCACTTTTTTTTTAAGAGATTAACATTGATCCGCTGTATTTAAAAACTTACCGCATTTTTAATGACTTCATTAGAACTGCTACTCTTTGCTTTTACTCAGAATATAGGATATATACTATACTATACTAAAATATTTATGTTAGAATAAGGATCCTTTGGTTAGTTACTGTCCTATAAAGTTATGTATTTAATATTTTTATAAATGTACGGATCATATAGAACAGGACAGTACTATAGCACTAGAATTCTATCCCCGAGAAATCCATTAATTTCATAAACTATATGAGAAGAACCCTTTATAGGTCCTGCTAAACGAAAGATGGTTATAACGAGCAGCTAATTAAAACCAACATAGGTTACAAAATGCTTTAGGGGCCTCTTTTTTGCTCGGGCATAAGTAAACAAACATTGTCCAGTTACCCAAGTTATAGTGTAGTCAAATTCTGGGAATGTCCCTAGTATGCCTTTTTGACTTGAGCAAATTTTATTGCTAGTAGTATACTTCGAAGGAAGGAGCTCCTATATTCTGTTTAGAATATAAGGAACTTAGTTATATTACATGTATGCTAAAAAATTCACTTTAATGTGAGTGTGTCCTTAACTAAACTAACTTTTACTGTAACGTAAGACTTACAATCTATTTCGTATAAGAGTTCTCTATTCATTCTATTTCGGGACATACCGTACAAAGAAACTTGACTAATTGATATATTATATAATGCTGTATGTGAGGGTTCCCTTTATTCATCCCTCATTATAACTAAATTATATCGAAGTAACAACCAACCCCGATTAGTAGAACTTTACTATTTAAATAAAAGATTGCATTTCTAGTTTTCCAACTATATCTCAAGAGAATTAATACTAAAACACCTTTGTTTACAATTGCGTAAGGATTTTGAAAGTTGAGTTAGAACAACAACTAAATTTCCCTTTAACTAACTATAAGAATAAAAGGGGTAGCGGTAGTAATATTAAAAAAAGATATTATCCTTTTATAAAGAAAAGGAATCAAACGAGATGTAGTATAAATCCACAAAAATTAAAATTAAGTAAAATAATAAAAGTAAATTGAAGAATGATGTGAGTAATTAGGAACCGGTCGGATTCGAACCGACGGATGTAAGTTTTGCAGACTCATGCCTTACCACTTGGCTACGGTTCCTCGCTAATTGACTTGTATACAATGCTGCTTCATCAGTAGTATTAGCACTCTGGAATGCTCCCGAGGTTGAAAATCATTCTTTATAAGCGTTTCTAATATATAAAATATAGAAAAAGGCCAGGTCCTTAAAGAGGATCTAACACATACAAAATATATCTCAAGTTCAAAACTTTATAACGGCATCTATTTAAATGAAGTTTAGCTTGTAAATAAAGTACCGCGAGGATAACTAGATAGGTTTTTAGGTAAAATCACAAGGAAAGGATCCACATACTAAAAATTCTCTATAAATTCCCTATTAGAGCAGTAATCCTTGACTATGGTATTTTTTGAGACCCGTGTTTTATCGAACTGAGCTAATAGCGCTTTTTGCTAATTCTGAATCGTTTTCATATTTATCCGTATGACATGTCAAACCTGATGAGATAAAGATACTACAAAAGGATGACTTTCGACTAGTATAAAATAGGGATGTTATGTGCTTGCAAGCAAATATCTTTTAGAGGACATGAAATAAAAGTTGTTAATCCTTACTTGATTATATATAGTTATAAAAGTGGACACAAATTCATAGAATTTCATATTACGCCGCTCTGATATATTTACTAAAAAAGGGAAAGGCTCTTACTTAATTTTTCTCTGCGGATAAAATCCCCTCGGTGCTTAAAGGCTAATCTGCGTATAAGAATTGTAATAAGGATTTACCAAGTGAATGTAGTTTCTGCATTAGAATTTAATTATCTAGTTTTCATTTAATCCAAGGATATCCGACTGCTCTTAATTGCTTTTATTGTCCTTGCTTTCCAAAGGCTAAGGGTGGCGCTATGTAGGTTTTGTTTCGGCTTATAGGAGAACAATGAATTATTTTATTACATTAGAATTATGAAATTTGAGTATACTATTTACAAAACTCTATATAGAGTATCTAATCGGATTAGAATCTATGCCTTAGTTTTTTACTTTTTGGATTAAACCAAACTAGCAAAAAGAAACGAAGAAGACTTTTTCCAGGAGGACTATGATAGAAACAAGGTATGGAGTTCTCATAGTATACGCAGGTTTTGACCAATGAAAGTTTTATAAATTAGTCTGCACAAAATGACTAGCTCAAGGTAGCCAACAGCATTTGCTTTTTACTCTCGTTTTTATCAATACATCTTTAGATTAATAAATAATAGGTTTTGCTTTATATTTAGTGTGCTGGGTTAGAACCCGCAGTGTTTAAACAAAACTTCAGTAAGAGCGTTCATAGTAAGATAACTAAATTTATCAAGTGCTAACTATATTTAATGTAAAACTGCAGGATCTACTTATTTCTGGGGCATCCGAGATTCCGCACTTATAAAACGAGAACTTGACTCGTAACAGGATTCTCTGTTCCCCTTCTTTTTACCTTATCTGAATTTTAACCAGAATATCTCTAATTTGATCTCACTAATCTAGCTCTAGCATCCCTCTTTAGTAAGGGGATGGTTTTGAGATGGGGGAGTTCTTACCTAATGGATCTTCACAGTAACTTACTTGAACAGTAAAAGTAGCTACACGACCGATCCTTTAGATTTGTTCTTGCTACTACTACAACTTAAAACAAAGGATTCCCTAAAGCTATTGAGATATGAGAATAAGATTATTATTAATTTATGGTACCATACTTTATATGGAAATGGGTCGCTTGACTGCCCTCAATGGATGGGCCCGGCTTATACCGGAGTAAAGTACATCAAATAAAAAAGCAATGAAACAGATTCAAGTCTCCTTAATAACCTGAATAGACTTGACCGAATTAACCTAAAGTTTGTGCTTGGTCGTTCCTGCACTGTCACAAAAAATTATCCTACTTTTTATTAGGTTTAAATGGCATGTCAAGGGTACCTTTGCGAGCTCCTACAATATAAAAAAGCCAAAAGCATTACTAAATACATCGAAGTTGAACTATTGGATTCAAAGTCAAATTTAGTCATCGTACACTTGTTGGTACAACCCTGAATCTCAGAAAACTAAGTAACTCATATAGTATTTGTTCACAGGGCATCCTGTATTTTAGTATTGTGACAGGGTAAAAAAGCTATACCTTATTATATTTTAATAACCAGTTAGGGAATCTCATGTAAAGCGTTTAGGCTTATTTATAAGGTACTCGCGAAATTACACTTGTTGTAAAACAAAAGTAGAAGCTTAATTTTGAGATAAAAGTTTTATTATGGCTATTTAATTAATTAAAACCTTTCTTTTTTACACTTTACCTTGAATCAGTGCTTCTACTGCGTAAATAAAGCAACAAGGACTTTCCCTCTCTTTGTGTGGTCCGCTACAGCCCCTCTTACTATTGTACCAGGAATACCGAATTACCTCTTTTCCTAGCATATTGAAAACCAAATGAAAAAGAATTAGAGATAAGTTTAGGAAATAAAAAATACAGGAATACCCCTACTTTTTTTATAAGAGTTATCTCAAATTAATGAAAAGACTCCCATCTAGGTCTACTCTAATCTAGCAATCCCGTCTTTCAAACTTTAAAAAGAAATTTAGCTACATAAGATTTTGTCTAACAAGGACAAATAAAGATTTGTATAACTTAGCTTTATACATGAGTATATTAAAAATGCTGATCGAAACCTTATTTTTTACGTCGTATATTTTATTAAATCAACAAAACACATAGCTGTTTTCATTTATTAACTATTCTGCCTTTTTATGTCACTAGTATACTAGTACTACTCAAGACAGAAAAAACATTTATATAGAAGTAAGATAATTTACAACAACATCCTTTTTTTTATAAATATTATTCCACAGCTGCTTGTCTAGCAACTCGGAAATATTTTTATAATTAGAAAGTCTACATATATCCTTCATTAAGTCTTTTGTTAGTTTATTTTGTTCCAGCGCAATTTAGGACTCCGCGTGTCTATTAATAATTTAGGTACACTAAGGCACTAGGGTAAGCGTGGTTAACATATAGCTAGCTCCGAATTCAATGGTTCATATAGTTTCGCACTATTTCTTATTCGTCCCTTACTCTTATTAAAACTACCCCTTAAACTAGTTTTAACTATAAAAGCTTATTGACATGTTTGCTTCTATAAATACCCCATCCTTAAAAAAAGGAGGCTTTCCTCCCTGACTAAACGCAAGGCAGGGGGCTTGTATACGACGTATATAGGTTACCCTTTTTACGTACCTATCCTAAATTAGGATTTTATACTTCTATTGATTGAGAGTAGGCTTTGATCTTGCACCCATTTACATCTTTTTACTACTTATTTTAGTGATCCGGAATAAATATAGAATTGTGCTTCTTCTTAGTAACAAAAAAGCTCTCTTCTTAAATAACGAAACGGGGCGTACATCTTTTGAACTTCTGTGGTTTTTATTGATATTCTTTTTTAATATACTGAACTTGGAGATGCTTAGCTTAAGAAAAAAAAAGATCTAGATTTTTCGTGAGACAGAAATTTTAGTTTCTCCTTTGAGGAACTCTAGGTTAAAGTAATTTTAGTACAGCTTCCTCTCTTTGAAATGAATAATGGTTTTTTTGTTTCATAGTTCTACTACCCCCCTAAGGGAAATCTCTAAGTTTAACTAACGGAGTTTGCATTCTACTTCATTTCTTCCTTTTGAGAGTAAAATTCTTTCAATTAGGGAATGACCGAAAAACGGAGTTCTTTTACACATTCCCCTAATCAATGAAACACATTAACTTTCCTTACTTGCTTACTAAACCAATTAAGACTTCTTTTCTTTCCCTTACTTTCTTTATTTGTTCTAACTAATATCCTTTTAACCCTTTTACTAGTATGCTTAAATTAAATAGATAAGGAGTGTTACTCGCGTACTTTTGTTTTGTTGAAATGTTGCTTTTAAGGTTTTTAGGAAGAAGATTACTCTTCAAATGGGCTCTTAAAAGATGAGGCAAAGTTTATGGATTTTTTTAGATTCCTTGTAAAATACGCAAAGTACTGGGTGGAAATTCTAGGTTGAGCAAGGAATTACCTTGGTTTTATGTCTATATACCAATGGAAGTTTATAATTTCATTAATTAAATTTTTTAAATTTCTTATATCCCGACTCGAGCTATTTTCGAAATTATCTTTAATAAGCCTCCTAAAAGGTTATTATTTTTATACCAAAAGTGTTCCCATTATTAGTTTCTTTATTTTATGCTTTCTTAATTATATTTCAAAACCTACTTTGATTTTCTCGATATTTGGAAAGAGGTTAAAGCTACTAAAAAACCTGGATAATATTATTTAATAACACAAATAATGAAAGAATAACCAATACCCGAAAAGTTTTAAGAAAGATTACGCTAGCTAAGTGAGTCATATTATGTGGCTCATGGGTTCGAACGCAGTTCTTTTTGAACCAGCTGACAAGAGGAAAACCACCTATTAATAGACAATTAAATCCTAACCTGCTAAGAGTCTTCTTCATAGTGTAAAATGCTAATTTCGTTACAGGGGGCCCTATATATATAAGTATATATCGTTTTTTCTTACGTATACATATTGTATATGGAAAGTTTAGACCAAGAATTTAGGAAATATTACATAATAGCTTTCTGGTAAAACTCTTAAGAATAAAGATTTAATATTTTTTAGTTTTTTAAATTGCATACTGTTTCGGTCGTCACATCCATTATATATTTATTCACTAGTAGCTATACCTCAGAGTAATACCTGATAGACGAAAAAAGACGAAATTATCGGAAACTCGTTCGTATTCTTGAACTTCTTCATATATATATGCAATTTGAGTTCCTCGGGAAGATTAGATAGCCCCTTACTTTTAAATATTTATGAATACTCTATTGTATAATAAATCACGTAATCGTAAAGTAAAGAACCTGAAAAATTGATAACATGGAAGGGAACGCCAGAACCCCATTTTCGATTATTGAAAAGAACTTATTTCCTAATTTGTATTCCTTACTAGATCTCTTAAGCTTTAGAAAGACGAAGTAAGCAAGTTGTTCTATATTTATACCAAAGGAATAGGTATTGCAAAAAAGGGTTCTTGTGTTACTTGTTAACGGCAGGCAGACATTGTGATCTAGATTTGTTTAGGGACCCTCCTTTATAATAAGTATATCTTTTTTAAATACTTTTCTCTTTAAGTAACACTAACAGTAAATCTAGGGTGAAAATAAATTGCTTGGATATCCCATTTTCTTAGTTTTACTAACACAAAAATTTAAAGAATGGAGACTCTTTAGACCGGGGATCCTCCTTTTGTGGAGTTTATAATTAATTACTTGCTTTTTGGAAATATTCATAGCTGGCGGGCAATTAATTAAGGAATTTTCTACTAAATTCTTCCTACCTACACCTTATAGTACCTTTTGAATCATAAAAAAAGAAGCTCATGGGCCACGATAAGACCCAAACTAGTCTAGCGAAAACAACATTAAGGCTTATTTTCAAGGTGCGCCAATCCCTAAATACCATTATGTAACTATGTGAATTGTAAGAAAGTCCTTTCTTATTATAAAATGATAGTTAATTTTGATAGATGCATATTAAAAGATAGAGGAAATAGTATAGAATTTATAGGATAAACTTTTCTAGATATAAGATATTTAAATAAGAAGGATATAAGTCAAAGCTTTCTTCCAAGGACATGGAGACTTTATTACTTTTGGTTCTAAATCATAGACAGCTAATGTAAGATTTTAGTAGCCAACGAAATGTGATAACTTTGGTATTTCTATACCACATTCGTAAAGGAGTAGGATTTAATATAAGCGCAGAAGACAGTTTATTAATAAAGTTTACTGTATTACTATACTAAAGGAATCCATTGGATTGTCACTCCAAGTACAGCGTAATTATAGCGCACCTCGAATTAAACAAGTTGCCCAAAATAGGTATCAAATTTTCTTGCTTTTGTAATCTAAGAACTTTAATAATACTAGGAAACTGCGGTTGCTTATAACAAGAAAGTCCTAATAGCACGCACGAGATTACTTAATTAGGGAATTGTAGGGTTGGGACTTATGTCTTTCGAGTTTAGTGAGTAGGGGACACCCTTGTAGTATGTAGTATATAGTATATGAAAGCTCATACAAAACTAATATACTTAGGACTACGCAAGGCCCATTCTTAGATTAAGAAAAAGTAAGAAAGCTATCTCAAGGTATTCTTCTAGATTTTTGTAAATACTATGCCCAAAAGAAAGGTCAAAATCTTGTAAGACTAATTCTTATGAGCGCTAATGTATGACTATATATCCACCAGAGTATCAATCAGTTCATAAAACTTGGTATAAAAGTTCAGTATAAGCTTTTCTAAAGTAACCTTTATTAATTTAGAACTCTCTTTATCTGTGCTTTCGCATATGTGTTAACCCTCTATTTACCCTTTTTTTAAAGTGTCATATCAAAAAACTTATAGGAAAGCAAATCTCTGATCCTTTCAGAACATATTCAATTCAACACGAGTATACTTAAATACCCCTATAGTATAGAGGTATTAAGCGAAAAGAAATAAGAAACTTTGAATTATTAAATTCAATGACCCTCATTCTAGAAATAAAAATGACTTTGGTTTTTCGTACTACAACAAAACCTTTTATTTATGAGCAGCAAACTTTTAAAAAATCTCTACTCTTAACTTTACTAAATACTTTACCTGGATGACATTACAGCCCCAAATCTAGTCTAGGATGCCCCTCTATTATATATGGGTATCCCCTTATAAAGGACACAAACTCTTTTCTAATCAAATAAAACTAATACTGAATCCCAGCTGACTTACATTATAGCACTTTAGGAATTATTGTAATATTGTAACGAAAACTTTCCTTTACAGCTTAGTTTAGTCCATAATAAGACCCCCTTTTAGACCTGGTATAAAATCCACTTCATTTTACTTAGAAAGGTCGGGTTTAACAAACCTCAAAAGTGCAGTAATCAGAGAATCCTTAAAAAAGAGTTTTTACGCTTAGAATATTGGGGGTTCCTAGGGACTCTTAAATTTAAATATATGTATAACCATATCCCAGAACATACCTTGTATATATCTTCAAGCGCTCCCGTTCAGTCTAACAATAGCCACAAGACACGAATTACTATACTATCCCAACCTTTTGTCAAGGAGCTCCCATTTGGATACCGGCTCATACCATAACGTAAATTCAACTCCATTTCCAAAAAACTAAGCCAGTAAACCAGGTAGTATAGGATTTTCCATTACTAGAGTACATATCTAGGAGCTTTGGTTTCTATTAAAAGAAATAGGAGCATAGTAGAAATTTTATTATCAGGTAGGGGAAGGCTTACCATTTTCCTGTGCTGAGGGATTCTAGGCTAGGGGCTATCCCCTTTGAAAAGTTTTTGGATTGCATTTAGTTTACTTTTTTCTTAGTCTACTTTGCTATCCAGGGCATTCTAATATCTGCAAATCCATAAAGAAATCAATACTATTTTAGCTTTTATGGCACGAACCTGGGCCTCCTCCTTATTGGTTGCGGCAGTCTCGTCTTTTTAGATCGGGTATACCAAGGGTCAAATAAACTATGAGTAATTTTCTTATAATATTAGACTAGGCGGTTTAACTATTAAATATGGTGTAGATTTCGTTGGCTATTAAGCGGGAGGGGTCCTAGATTCAAAAAAGGGACTTTATAGCAGATTGAGCAGAATGTAGTATATGCTATTTTGATGCTAAAATCAGGAGTTATCAAACAGGACTCTATTCTATAAAAATGACTCCTGACTATATGAAATAAGTTAAGTCTCTCTCAGGAAGCTCTTACAATTGCCAATCCAATAGCTAGTCCTAGTCTTTTTATACCTTCTTAGTCAAGAGATCCTATTTTTAGTATTTCACGTTGCTTAGAAAAGGGCCCTATGAAACCTGAGTGCTTTTAATAAATTTATTAGCCTCTGTTATAGATACGAGGCCCCCTGAATCCCTTAATAAACCCGGGATGTACATAAACAAAACAGCAAATAATAATATTTCTGCTTTCTATTCAGAGGATCAAAAAGAGTAACCAAGCAAGTGTTTCCAAGAGATGTCCCTTTCTAATTAATTTAAAACGAGATATACGCCTTATCAAAAAATCGGGATTTCTAGTAATATGGTATCAAAAAAAATGAGAGTCTAATAAATACTAAATTACTAAGATTAGGTCTTTCCTTTGTATTTACGAATACCATTGATTCATAGCTTTTAAGGATATGCTTGAAGATTCTGACTTTTCTTCTGCTACGGATTAGCAAAAAAACCCATTGTATACTTGGGAATGGAATGGGTATCTTCGTCACATTTTAATGATATGCTATTAATATAACTTTAACTAAGCGTACGCGTAAGGGAAACACTTGGTCCAGATAATCTTAGAATCAGGTATGGAAAAGAGAATTATGCCTTGATGGAAAGAGGGGGCTCCGTGGTTTACGTAAAGTCATTAGACAAAGAAAAAATCCTGATAAAAAAAGAAGCTATTTCACCAATTAAAATCGGAAAGTAATAAACCAAAGCTAACCTAATTAAGAGTGCGCTCTCTCATTCCAATTGGAATCTAAGGTGTCCTTTAAAAAGAGATCCGAAGAGCATGAATGCATGATAAGTACTGAGTCTGTTCATTACAGGGATTTAAGGTTTCGTATAAAAGTATGTATGTTTTTTTTTCTAAATATGAATGCTTATATAGAATCGCTTATAGAAAGAAGAAGACTGATGAATTTGGTAATGAAATCGCTTAGATACAAATCATCTATAATTGTTACTCGATCACTCCGACTTTGTCGCCTAAATACTCTCTTGTATATTCTCCAATGTAGCTTAGTAGAAAGTGTAATTTTATTTAGTATTTAAAGTGGTTAAATCAGAGCTCTCTTTTAGGACAAGTCAAAGGTTCAAGTCTAGTAAACCGGGCCCTTCTCTCTTAAATGCAAAGGATCCTACCAGGGCTATTCAGATGTATTGCTCTATAAAGCCGACTTTCTATACTCTAATGATTGTGGGTCTCTTACTAAAAAATACTCAATAGGATGCAAACCCAGTAAAGTATCCGTTAAAAGTTTTACTCTCAGAGAGCTTTTTTTTCATCATTTTTTTCTTTTACCTCCTTGATAGAAATAGGCTTGGCGCATATAGATTGTCTTTTGATTATATTAACTCTTCTGTTCCAAGTATTTTATGTTTTATAGTTTCCTAGAATTATTTACGGAGTCTTACTATTTTCTAGGTTCCCGTGTTAGTTTTACAATAGATAAGTACCATTTCATACAAAAGTGGGTGGAAAATCCTATATGAGCTTTCTATGTATTGATTAAGTTTATATCAACGAGCCCTATATAACCGCCCTCACTTCCGTGTGTTACAATTCAACAAGAGTTTCCATGAGAAGAGAAAAACCCTTTACTAAACATAAAAAACTCAATTTGATTAAATATTTAGATGAAGGGACACTATGCTATTCCCCTCTAAAACACAACGACCACAATTTATATAATTTTAAATATCAAGAATCAGACCTAATTTCTAATACAAATAATATTACTAGATCCCTATCTCAAACATAGATTTCGAAAAAGGCGATGAGTATCGGTAATAAACTGCCTCTAACTGAGGCTAACTTCGAACCAATGTAAACCCTTTACCTACTTACCTAACTCTATTTTATCTCTCAGTTTTGACAACCCTAAAACCAGTTTCTTGTACTATGTCCTTATTCCGTCTTACCCAAGTGTCTTTTTTTCATAGGTATGGTAATAAAAAGCACTTTATATATATTTTTTTAAAGTTAAAGTATATCGCAACTTATCCATTGGAAATTCACAAGCAAAACAAAATAGGAGGCTTTTAAGTGGTAAAGCATACGTTCTTGTTATCCGCGGGTAGGGGTTCACATGGAATGAGCTCCTTGGTGTAGGGATCTATTGTTGATAAACGAGTAGCTTTCATAACCAAAGAGGCTCCTTTAACTAAAACAGAACCCTATAAAAAGTCGATAAGAGATGTTGAGGCCCTTTTTATGTTGTGATATAGCTCTCTATGTTAGTCACACCCCGTGGCGTAAGCTATGAAATAAATGAGGACTTGAAAAGGCTTTAAAATAAGCGTTCTATTATTGGAAATAATAGGACCAAGTATCAACTCCATTTTTTACTCTTTAATTTATAGTACAAAAGGACCCGGAATAGGTATACAAGCTTGCTTCTCTCTTAAATTACCAATTTGGAAAGGCACTTCCTAATACAATTCTGGAAAGACTAAAACAGGACCCTATTAAATAATACTAGTAGATAATATCGAAAAAGTCAGGATACTGAGCAAATTCCTATAACCCTTATTTAAAATTCACTTTGACTAGGTGCTTTTGTCTAAAAAGAAATAAACACAGGGTTGTATAGAGAGTCCGGGGTATAACTTTTCCATTTATAAAAGTACCTCTAGGGTTTTATATACTCAAAATAAGGGGTTTGCAGTAGAATTAAGTCAAATTGTATACCCTGAACTTGTGGAAACTCTTACACTATATTTATACCTTTCCTTGAGAATGTATCGGGCTCTCTGATAATAGTAAAAGTCTCTGAGCTATCCTTAAAGCTTGTTCCCACATTTTTAGAACACCACCCCCTTAGCTCTAGAAGAGAAGAGAGATCCGTTCTAGAGGGCTTCACTTAATACATAATATAAGAATTGAATTATAAAAGTTGCTAAATATCTGTATACTTCTAAACCTGTCCAGTAATCATACAGGAGTGGCCCTTCTAAAAGGTCTAGAATTTCATACCAAGTAAGGACACTAAACTTTCCTTTGTTACCTTATAAACTGCTCCAAAAAAATACAATTACTTCTTTTCTGCTCTCGCATAGAATCTGGTTTGTTTTATATTGAAAAAAAGTACCCTAAGCATCTAGTATTTTCAGTATTAAAGCTAAATTTCTGATAGCACTCGCGCTTATGGCTATACTTCCACGTATAGGCTTTATTTTAACTGCAGAGTTCCTAGTGTTGGTGGTTTCTACTTGAAATAGTTATCATGGGATATGTACTCCTCCGTGTATCAGATATTGGGTATCTCGTATATATAAGTGGCTCCTTGTGTAAAAAGTTAGGAAACTTGTAAAAGGAATATCTTCAAGGATTTATAATAATATGACTTGAAAAACTATATGCGAACCCTTAATATAACAGAGTCTCCTTATTTTTATTTTAATAGCCAGCTATTATAATTTAGTTAGTACGTTGGTTTCAGTATTGACATGTGAGATTCACGACTTCTCTATATCTCTATAATACTTGACTTTCTGGCTTATTGCCTCTATTACTCAGCAATTAACAAGGTAACTCCTAATAGAACTTTATTCGAACTAGCAGGCCGGAGGCATTTAAGGTATATGTAACCGAGTATCTACTCGGTTAAAATAAGAACCCTTTCAACTATCGATTTATTTCTCGATTCTTCTCAAAAAACACAAAAGAAATTTATTTTCAAGTAGATTGACCGATGAAGTAATTTTTTGTATCTCGAATATATTGCATAACTGCGTAAACCCTTAATGCAGTGTCATGTAAATTTTAGGGTCCTTTTTATAAAAGTCAGGACACGCTAGCTTCCCGAGCTAGGATATTATATAAAGTCTGTTGATCCAAGTGTAGTCAATAATAGGAATTTCGTTTTATCCCTAGGCTATAGCTCCTATATATGTATATAGATTCTAATTTAAGTTTGTATGTTGCCAATATATTTATCTCTGAACCTTTCTAAACAAACCTGAAAGCATAGTAGTATAAAATAATTGAACATAAGTGCTTCAAAAGTGTGGGTTCTCTCCAAACCAAGAAACTAATTCTAGTTTTAAAGGGGTAGTTGTTGTAGCGTGTCTTTAAAGGGGAGTACACTTTCTTTAACTTAATACTTAACATATTTTATCCTTATGTATATTCTCTAGTAATAACCACTACATTTTTAAGTATATAAAAATATTAATTCCATTGCTTTGAATGGGTCTTTTGTATAAAACTGAACTAGGAAATACTTTTATTATAGTAGTCAAGGGCTAATACTTTCCCTTTTTCATTGGTGATTAAGCTGTATCTTATTTATTCCGAGGTATTTAACTAAGAGGTTCATGTAATCTAGAAATAGGTGCCCTTCTGTAGATATACGTTCAGATTTACCTTATTCTTCAACTAGGCATCTGAATTACTATATATACATTTATTAACCACATTTTTTTTTAACAAGATAAATTTAAAAAAGCGTTCCCTACTTGCAACCAGTAACTACTGCTCGAAATGTAGGAAACCGCCAAGGGACCTTATGACCCAAACTTAATTACTTGTCTGTCCATTCGATTCTAAAAGCTTAAACGAAAAAGGACTCTCTTCCTCTAATTTACTAAACCCCTAATCCAAGACACAGTTCGAATATTACACCCTTTCCTATGTATCCATATCCTTGTAGTAGCAACTGTTTTAGAATGGTTGAAATCAGGGTATTTGGCAGGACTCTTTCATGAAGCGCGCTCTTTATATTCTGATAAATAAGATAGATCTTAATCGGAGTTCTCGTTAAAGAAATACAACTAAATAGAGCTTACTTATTTGTTGTAAGATGCCCCTACAGTGTCCGTCTTAATATGTCGCTTTTTCTCATTCTAATTTATCAATTTTTTATAGGGATACTCCTGTTTCTACTAAATATTTGTATTTATAAGATTCTGAAAATTGATTATTAACAATTGTAAATATTGCAATACCTTTGTCCGCGCATATATGTTGTATATTGAGCTTCCTAGGTGTAGGTGTAACTTATTTAGGCCATTATGGGGCTTTTGGATATAATTAGTAGGTAGAAACCTTGCCAGTTATAATAGGAATTGGTAGTGCCCCCGCATTAAGTAATGCCTTAGGAAATATTATATATAAAGATAAAGTAATTATACTTCCTCTTGATAGGATATGGTATTGATATATTCCCGGGATTTCTTCTATATGGCAGTGATAAAAATGAGGATGTCTTCTTATAAGGTATTAACGAATAAAACATTCAATATTTCTAAACGCATCGGATCGTTACTTGAGCTGAGTGCGGGATTTGAATCTGCAATTTACTACCTGATTGTAAGCGTTATCACTTAGTAGAATTGTACAAAGCAGGCAGGATCGATAAATCAAAAGGTAAGGCATCCGCTTTTAATATAAACATGCGAAAGTTTAAATCTGACTACTCAAGGGTGTTATTCATAAAGTAATAAATTTCTGATGTATTTTGGGGTACGTATCTATGTTGACAGTAGAAACCTAAACCACATTGCAGGCTTTATAATAGGATAGCTAATTCTATACAATTATAGGTTTGAACCAGCAGAATATATCTACGTTTTTAGTTTTACCAAAAAGAAATTAGCCGGCAAGGGGGAGGGGTATAAAGTGAGTATTAGGTTTACATTTTTTTGCTTTTTGACCTGAGGATTCTTATTTCACTAAAGAAAAGCTTATTGAAGTGAGGAATGGAAGAATCTCTACTACGGAATAGATTGGTAGAGCGCAGAGAAATTGACAAGTTGTCATAGGTTCATGAAGCCATGAAGTAAGGAAGCCAAGCATAGGGCTTTAGTGGGATTGAAGATAAGCCCAGCAAGAAATAGGGGCTTAAGAATGT